>VMBQ01000715.1:15652-29126 GCA_007657795.1 Dreissena rostriformis | reverse complement strand
TTAAAGGGACTGTCCACTAGATTTTGGCATGTATTGAAGCATGTCATTAAATGCTCTATATTGATAAATTCAAACATTTGACCTAAAAATCTGCAGTTAAAAAACAAGAATACAATTTAAAAAGGGAAAAAAAAGTAAACCTCATCAGGGCTCGAACCAGTGACCATCGGGGTCCTGGAGTAAAAACCAATTAGACCGCTCGGCCATCCTGACAAGTATGTACGATAGCCGTATTTTATACCATATATAAGCAATCCTCGTAGTTTTACAAAATATAGCGACAATAACAGAACTTTCCAAATTATTCAATCGTTTCGCGTCGAACGACGCTTTATGATTTTGAGGTTTTCAAATCGTCAAAAGATGCATATAATGGATATTTAAGAGCATTGTAAATGGTCAGTATTACTATTTCCTCAAAAATATCATAACAAACGCGAAAATTTGCGAATATGAAACAACTTTTTTTAATTTTGTCAATTTACCAATCTGTTGGACGGCCCCTTTAAGCGACAGCCATTTGTATTGCTTAACATACAGTAAGTATATGAAATTCATGCAAAATACTATCCCTCTACAGACAGACGACATTGCGGTACTCCAGAAAACAGACAAGGGTTGGATTGTCCTGGACACAGGCTACAAATTCACCAAGACTACGGTGACCTTCGACGTCAAAACATTATCAACGTAAGCAATCGTCTTCCTCCATTATATGTGTAAATAACACTCATGCGGTATAAGCCATAGGAATGCTTTGTTCAAAAGTATGATTACCAAATGTCATTAATTGTATTCATTATATTATAAACTAGTCCATATACATTGTATTTGACACAACATACCAATTAACCAATACTAGTGTTATCTGGATTTCAAAATAAATATTATTTTCTTATTTCAGTTTTTGTGTGGCGCTCTCCAAACCGGAACGCAAAACCGCACTTCACAGATCCATAACCGTGCTGGAAGGGCGACTGAGCAAAGAAATGGGCGAGATCTTGGTGTTTATTAGCCTACAGGAAAAGTGCTGGATTATTTTGCTAGAACTGTGCTCAATTTCACGAAAAGAGGGCAAGGTTTCCGAAAGAAAGGACAAAGGTTTCTCATTAATAGACAAATCTGTGATTCAAAAAGAGGACAATGTTAAAACGTCGGGAGTTCAGTCTCGACGGCCCCCGCCGGTTTCGTTTAAGTCAAAAACACCGGAAGTGAATGGTTTTGAAATCTTCGACGGAATGCGATGGGGGTTCGATATAAAAGACGATATCAGGTGTACTTTCGATAGTGACTACATGGACAACAAGGAGCTGCAATTCTTTAAATACCTGCCAGAAAGTTGTAGAAGATTCGTGATAGAACCGAAAAACAACGAAGAGAAATACCTCTTTGGAGTAGTAACTTTCTCACCATACGAAACCCCGGGCCAAGAGGCAAAGTATGCATCACCAATCAAATTCTCAGTGGATATTTCGGAAGATACGGTACGCGCGTACTTCAAACCGGAATTCGTACCGGAGGAACCTAAAACTGAGAAAGAGAGACCGAAGTTCAACTTCGATCTGACGTTGAACAAAGAGGAGAAGAAGGACGAGCCGTTTATACCGAAGTTCAAACCAATCTCACCGACTGTTATGGAGCGTCTTATGAGGACAAGCAGAAAACCAATCATGTGTAGGTTCTTACAGTGCAGTTTGCTTCTGCGTTTTTCTGTCATACGAAAACCAACCATTTGGTAGTTCATGAAGTGCAATTTGCTTCAATATTTTCAGTCTTACGAAAACCAATAATTTGTAAGTTCTTGAATTGCAGTTTGCTTCTGTGTTTTTCTGTGATACAAAAATCAATCATTTGTAAGTTCTTGCATTTTGCTTCTGCGTTTTTTCTATCCTTCTTAAAGTATGGTAATAAGAAATAATTTGTACGTAACAAAGTTCAATCATTGAATAGTTTTTTTTTCAATACTGCAAAGATACGTATTAAATGTTCGATTCCCATAATATAACAAATGTCAGTAGTATGTGTTGTTAAATACAATTTGACCATGATGATGATGATAGTATTTCCTTTTACTAATTGACGTTTTAATTGTAAGTAGTTACATTGGTATGAATACCAGATAGAGAAAACGTCCCTCCTCGGACCGCAATTGTTTTTTTGAAAACATGTCATCAAATCGATTATTCATTTTTTAATGCCGTTGGCTGAAACTATTAACTTTATAGTCCTCTTTAAGACATCATTCTCCATTCCAGTGGAAAAAGAGTCGAGAATCCTCTCCGGTAAAAGCCTGATGACGATATCGCGTCTTGTACCGGAAGGACTTACCCTGGCCGTGCATTTGGACCTTCCGGATAGCACGATCACCGGTTTGGGATTCGACGCAATATCCAATGGCCTGGGAATGGTAGACGTCACCTACAAGATACTGCTCTACTGGAAACGCCAACAGAGGGACAAAAAGGACGGTGCGGTGAACGTTTTGTCGATGGCGTTACGCGACATGGGCCGCGGCGACATCGCAACGGTGATTCAAGAGAAGCATCGGGAAAACAAAGACGTTACGCTGGAGTGCTTCGCACAGTCTTGACAAAGTTGACTGATATGGAGTGAATTTACGAATGCTGTTTTATCTTATGCGCAAATTGTAAAAATTAACGCCATGGTATACATTAAGCTCCAATGATCAGAAGTGCATTGTCGAAATAAACACCTATTGTATAAATTGAGCTGCCATTATCAGGCTTGCATTGTCGAAATAAACCCCATGTTATAAACTGAATTTTATTTCAGCATGGCTGTGATAAAGTTGTCACGAGCAGTACAATGACGTCACTTTGTTTATTATCATGACGTCATTTGTTTGTCATGTATTTCTCATTTTTTTGAGAGATTGATGGGATAAATAGAATATCACGTATGTGTCTCAGCAGGTTGTGGTTCAGCGTGTTTACACCTCGCTGAACACACGCATCTATATTCAACACTGACCGAGTATTCATAATATACGAATACATAAAACAAAAACGCCCTATCGGAGACCAAACGCATAACAATCAAGTTTATAGTAATGGGGTTTGATAAATAATGTTATTTTATTTCGCATGACACACTCAGTGCAAATATTAACTGCCTGCTTAACCATGCCTCTGCATTCGTAATTTCGTTTTAATTTTTATCGAATTATGTTTTATGTATATTCAGTATTTTGGAACGTGAATTAAATGTTCGGAGCCAGCATTTTAATTTACAACGATGTCATAAGGTTGTTTCTATGTTCGCTTCATTTGCCATATACCCGTTATTGCAATACATTTCTCATTTACATCTGCTTTATTAAGCACACTTATATTCGTGTTGTGTTAGCCAAGTTTGAGTTGACGTGTATCATCGTGCCATCATCCATTAAACTGCCGCTCATTGTGATTGGTTACAAGTGACCTCAAGCCCCTCCCGCTCTTTCTATACATCGATGCTGTTGTAGTGATTGACCAGAATTATATTTATAACATCATCAGTTGTTTTTTTCTTGAACGGTTGCATTTATTGTGTCGTGTTTCTTTCTGGATCTACAAATTATATTTCATTAATTTATAATGAGTATGAATATGTTTATTGTTTGATTATTTTTACAAACATGTAATAAAGTTATACACATATCTGAGGTGTCTGCGATTTGTCAAACGCGTCTTCGTTTGTATGGATGAGAGTTGAAAGAAAGGTTCAATTCGTTCGTTTTAGGCATGTGTGAAAAAGTAAGGGAAAATTCCACTTGAAAACTGAAACCATTAACAATGCGTTGTTGGCATATCTTTCAATAAAATCTAAAATTTATAAACATCAGGGTGGCACTTGTATATCCAGGGTAGCCTATGTCTCACTCTGGGATGGCATATGTCATGCTTTCGTGTTTAACGAAAATCTAACATGTTATAAACGGGCTTCTGCACGTGAGTCTTAAGTATTGTGTGCACAACATATTAAAAATGGAAGAAAACAAATTCATAGAAAATATATAAATATTAACATTCTCGATCGCCAATTTGATGCTGCTAACAGTTTATATGTTTTTCTCTATGAACCAAACTCAGTTAGTGGCCGTTTGAAAACCAGATATATGACATAAATATGTATGCGGTTAGAATATTAGAATTACAATACAAAGGAAAATTATTAAACAGCTGAGACATATTGGTTGGTCATTGATGGCTGATTTAGAGAAAAAAAAACATAAACTATCGTCATTGGCATTCATTGTGGACGCTTGAAATTAAAGGGTTTGTTTTCCCAATCGTGGGGGGTAGAAGAGACAATATTTACAAACATAAACAATTACATCAACTACAATGTATTGAGACAGGATACCTTATACGTATTTTCAGTGTAATTACAGGACATTCGAATGACCTTGTCAATTGTTTAAGACGTAATGGTACTTGATCTTTATTAAGAAAGAAAGTCGGAGCGCCATTATTTACTATAATGCCTTTATAGGCACATGATTCTGTGACTTTTATGGTTGTTAATGACCCTCGAAAGATTCGGAAAATTAACCCTTTGAGCGCTGGAACCGGATTTCGAAGGCCTTTGCAAACAGTTTGGATCCAGATGAGACGCCACAAAACGTGGCGTCTCATCAGGATCCAAACTGTTTGCTATTCTGATAGTATTCTTTGAAAAAAAATCGAAGAAAATGCTAATTTTAGAAATTTAGCAGACAACATTTTAGCCGACGACAAATTTCCCAGCATGCAAAGGGTTAACTGCAAGGTATGTCCTACTTTCACACACTCTGGATCGGCAGACGAATTATTGCATACATCAAGCTTACGGAGGATTCCGGAAATAGGCGATGTATCACGCTTGCCTTAAGCTTTGTTTGTCGTTGATGAACTTGTGATACACGAGTTAATGCAGTAAAGCTGAAGAAATTGATTTAAAAAAACTTGCAAAAGACTCGAATTTATAAAGACGTGTTTGACTGATGTTTAACGTGTCATTGTTTACGGCATAAACTAAAATTTACAATGTTTTAAATGTAAAACGTTTGCTGATAATGCCATTGCTAGATTTTTTTCATTGTAATAGACCATGTTATAAGGTTAATGATTTTCCCCTACCTGTGAAGGTTGAGAAGCGATATTGTAAAGAATGTCTGACATTTTTTTCAACTCTATACTTGGGTATAAATTCATTAAGTGTTTCCTAACCTGTGTCTTTTTCTCGCATTCAATTCGCACGCTCAAATCTCTCAGCTTTTTCTTCAAACCGAATCTCTCAGACTGTCAAATGGACTTGCTATAAGCGCTATATAATTGGGTGGAAATCTACTGTGACAATATCCTCGTGGTCGGGTTCTTACAAGGATCAAGAACTAAACAAATATATACAACATCAATATTTAAGGGATGGTCGTTTTAATGAAACGTTTATCGCTAATAATTTTGGTCAACATTACGGGTGGTCGTATAAATGAACGTGTTTCATCTTAACATCTAAGTTTGAATAAGAGGCGTCATAATGGGAATGACAACCTCGATAAAATCGTTGATTTAGAGGATCATTTTAATTAAAATGGTGTGATGATGATACTGATGATGATGATGTGGTGGAGACGGATTAAAATGGTACGTTTTTTTTCTCAAAATTATCCAATCACATTAAGAGATTAAAAACAAACACAAATTTCATGTTCTAAAACACATGTACATTATCATTCTCAATTCATAAACGATCCTGCAAACTCAATGCATTAAATAGTTCAAAGGAATGGCGATGATTAATGGATATTTAGCGCCAAAGCCGATTTGTTCGATGCGTCTTATATCGATTTCATCACATTTGCTATGAATATAACCATTTTAAAGACATTATCAAAGGGGTCCACTTTGCATGGCAGACGTAAAATCCGTTTGCCTTGCCTCTGTTGTTCATAAAAACTCTATAACTAATTGCCGATGCAAGGTGTATTTAGATATTCAACACATTTACATTAGGTATGAGGCCGCGATTAAATCAAGAGTTTGAAACATCAGTTGTGTACAAAGAAATCCTATGAAAGCTTTTACAAATCAGAAGTTCAGGTGTTTGGGTGATTTTTAATAGTTTCTTTTATCATTAACTCCAAAATCGACTTTAAATGTTCGCGGACTGGACATGATGGGGGAAATATGTGTTTATTTGTATTTCAAATATTCAATGCATATTTAGTATGATTAATTAAGTATTGATTGAAATTGATGTAGTGGGTGAGTTTAGCAGAAAGGTTAGAAAAATTCTACATGTGCACGTATTATTAATATATCAGGTTTTGTACCTTCAAGTGCCACTTCGCATGCTGCCTTATTTAAAGTTTTCCTCTTGTAATAACTTTAAACTGATAAAAAATCCAATCTCTTATATCTGCTTTGAACAATCGTATCTATGTTTAATAACTGTTTTTATAATTTGTTTGTGGGTTTCGTGTATTTATCTTTGACGCTGATCATTATCGGTATTATTTATTTAGTTATTGCGCTTTTATGGCAAAGCAATCATTAATTATAAATAATTGTATAAGAAAGCTTAAGAAAAAAATCTTTATATATTCCTGTTTTATCTTTCTTCATCTTAATAAGTCATTAACTTATGTAGTTCAAAAATGGCCTTGGTCAGTAATTTTGAGTTATTTGCATTTTAATATTACTGCTTTTAGTTCTCTATAAGTTAATTGACAATTGGGCTATTTCTGTTAAAACAAAAACGCTGGTTTTTACAATGCCTTGTACATTGATCCAATTAGTTATGTTATAGTTCAATTGACCTATGCGCTCTTTTACTTCAAAAACACCCACACATGCTTTCCAAACGATTCTCTCAAAAAGAGCNTTTTTGTTGTTGTTGTTGATACGTACACGTTTGTACATAATGTTTGAACACTTTCATTGTAGTTTGTGTTTGTTTATTTGCATGATTGTATTTGTATTGTACTGATGCACTTTGATTATACTTTGTTTATTTGTATGTAAAAGGTCAAAGGCGTCTTGTCGATATACCAAATAAAAAACTTGAAACTATTGAAAGTACCAAAATATCCAATATGTGCAGTCATTACAGAACGTCTTAATTATTGTTATCAACCACCGTTAATGTATTCATAATTACAAATACTGTTTCAATGTTATAAATACGTGTGTACTCTACAGACATGTAAAATTGTAGTGCACATGTATATTCTAATAAACCAGTTGAATACATGTATGGTTTTATTAAACCTATGTTACATTTGATCGGTCAAAGTCTTGACTAAACGGTGATCGTTGAAAGTATTGTAAAATGTGTTGCGGTGTTTCAGCGCGAAACTATTTAGTCTAAAATTGTCCACTATGATTTAGTATTCTATTAATTCATACGACTCGACATATACTGGTATGAGGTCAACCAAGAAATATCAAAGGTAATCTGTACCTTATATAATATGTATACATCATCTAATGAACGTTCGATCAATATGACCAAAACTACGTATTGAAAGTATCCATTCATATAATATTATTATTAAAATACACGAATAATCATTGATTAAAAAACATGTCAGTAAGCGTGCTCAGTTCATAAATGATCCGACAAACATAAATAATCCGACAAACTAAATGAATTGTATATACCAAAGGAATGATGATGATAAATGAGCAATTGGTAGTAAAACCTGCTTTGTTCGATGCGTCTTATATCGATTGGATCAAATTATATTGTGCAGAGTGTACAAACCCTTTTGATGTGCGTTTGTTGTTCGTATAAACTTCCCGATGCAAGAGCTATTCAAACATTGAATAAATTGCCATTAGTTATTGAAACCAGAGATTGAAAATGATTTGTGTACATATACAACTGTGATAGCTGGTTTTGATTTGCAGTTTACGCGCTTTTTTTTTTATATATAATTCAGATATTTACGCTTAACATGGCTTTGAATGTTCTCCCTACAAACGCAAATGCAAATGTTTGTTGACCTTTATCGCAAATAATCAATGCATATAAAGTAAGATTTTTGATTAAAATCCTGTTGGCGAACGACTTTTTCAAGTCGGGCGACAAAAATAAGACGTGTGCACGTAGCGTAAATAAATATCATTTTATACTTTAAAGTGACATTAGGTTACCTTTGTTTTTCTATAATAAAATTAAACTGTGGTTACTTTTGTGTTCGCCAAAGTTGTGTTTTTTTATCTAAGAAACAGTGTCATATAGATAAATGTACTATATACATAATATAATTATACTTAAAAGAAGGATCGGGTATTCCGTTGATACTAATTGTACTCAGTAACAAGTAAATTAATTGCGTCTATTTAATTTACCTTTATGCACAGAGCAAGTGTTCTATGATGAATCTATATATAGTAAAATAACAATATTTTTNGCGTCTTATATCGATTGGATCAAATTGCCATTAAAGCCGGCCGAGTTGATATTTCTCGCAACAATTTGGTTTTCTCAACTGACCAGAATTGATCAATATTCGTCAGATAAATTCTAAATCTTAACTCTTCCATACTGATTTTCGCAAAAACTGTGCCAAAAATGCCAAAAGCATCAAAAATACTAAACCTAATCATGTACATAACGGAATCCTCAAGACTATTATTAACCTGTGACGTATGCACTCTTTGGGTCACGTGAGCGCCAATTTCCACTTCCGCGCTTTTCAAAACAAAGAAGAACTACTAAATAACACGGTTTCTCCATAGCAAATAGCTTTGTAAACAATGATGTAATGGTCACGTGGTTTTACATGTGACCCGCGCGTGTTTAAATTTAGATCATTTCTGTCCATGGACAGAAATTGAAAAGCCCTATCTTTGTACTGAATTGAGGCATTTCTTGACCGATTTTGACCAAATTGTTTGCACATCTGACATAAATACCATCACATTTTGACTCATAATTACTGTTTTGCGACACATAACAAAAATGGGAAAATATACCAACAGCAACTCGGCCGGCTTTAACCATTATATTGTGCAGAGTGTTCAAACCCTTTTGATATGCGTTTGTTGTTCATATAAACTTTGGACCAAATTCCCGATGCAAGAGCTTTTCAAACATTGAATAAATTGCCATTAGTTATTGAAACCAGAGATTGAAAATACATATTAAACTGTGATAGCTGGTTTTGATTTGCAGTTTACGCGTTTTGGTATTTTTTTATATATAATTTAGGTATTTACGCTTAACATGGCTTTTAATGTTCTCTCTACAAACGCAAATGCAAATGTTCGTTGACTTTTTTCGCAAATAATCAATGCATATAAAGTAAGATGATTTTGTAATCATCTCTTTTAGTTACGAAATGAAGTAGGACAGACGATTGCTCGGTATGTGAACGCGATGGTTACATTGATTGTTTATTGTATTGGTGCTTTTAGTTCTCTATATGTATATCTTGACCAGTACGCTATTTCTGGTACAACAAATACGCCGTGTTTGATTTTTGAACTATTCACACAGTTTCGCCCATAGCACTTCCTGTATACAAACATATTCAAATGGACAATCCAACTCCATGGTTGTTTACATTTAGTGATAAAATGTTAGATGAATCAATTAAAATGGAGATTATTTATTTTCGTTCGCTAGGTGAAGTAAATAACTAACTGACGAACCTATATGATCTTTGAGGGGGCTCCTAAGAATCAATGAGATGTATGATTAAGAAAATATCCCCGTTTTTATTTCTTACAGAATACCTTAATTTGTTTAACAAACTTTGTGTATTCAGCCATTGTTACATAAACTGTTTTCCTATATATATTTATACACCGGTACTATTGAAACGAAAATTGCAATGAACCACTTGATGTAGTTTGTTGACATTAAAGAAATGTGACATTGAATCAGTAAACGTCTGGACTAAACGAATATCTTAGATTAAATTGAAAATGTTTCGTTGTGTCATAAATTTTCCCTTACAAATTCACCGGGATAGCATATGTCCTTCTCTCGTGTTTATAGCAGAAACAACTCAAATATATTAGAAACAGGCTTTGTGTTTGTATAATTAATTGTTCTAGATATCACCAAGGTAAACAAATTGATTATAAATATAAGTATTTGTGAATGCCAAATTGACACTGCTTATAATTTCTCAGTATTTCTGTATGACACAAACCCAGTAGAAGCTAGTTCATAAATAGATGTGGAAAACAAATTGTAGGCTGTTTGTTTTGATAGGTCAATTAGATAACAAAGGAAAATTGTAAAAAAAAAGCTTATACATATTTATTGGTAATTGACTTTATTTTATGCTTGTGTATTTTGAATAAAAGATTTAGAGAAAACACCATACCCTATATTCATTTTGTGTAATCAAGGACGCTTCAATGAAAGGGATTGTTTTCACTATCTGAGGGGGAAGAACAGTCGATATTTGCGAACATATTTAATAAATAACTCACGGGAATGATACCACTCACGTATTTACAGTGATATTAGCGGACCTTCTAATAGCTTCACCGACTTTGTGCAGAGTTTAAGATCTTTACGGTACTTGAGAAGAACGAAAGTCACAGCGCCATTGTTTACATAAGGCTCGCATACACACAAAACACGGCGGGTATTTGGTTGTTTATGACCCTCGAAAGATTCGTGAAATTAACTGCAAGGTATATAAGTACCGCTTTGGCGATGTTCACCTTTAATGTACTGGTGATGCACGAGACGATAGCAATGATATATTAAAAATTGATCAACACAAAGCTTGAGTCAAGAGACACTCGAATTTAAACCGTATTATTTTACTTGTGCTTAAATAAAGTTAAATGTAATATATTTAAAAAAAAATGAAGTTGTGTTGTTAAGATTTAAAAAATGCATAAATACAAAATGTTTATTTATTATTTAGTTGTTAAAAGTAAATAAGACCATTTTATATCTGGCTATAAAGGCAAACATAACAACTTAGCACGTTATAAGGAATAACCATCCAAAGTATATTGTGATATTTGGGTGATATTTGTGATTGGCAAACACTTTCGTACGGATTCAGAATAAAGCTGCAGGATTATTTACATTAAAGGTATGTGTCATCCTGCTATAAAAGTATTAGCAATTTGTTAGAGTGGTCATCATCACAATAATCTTCATCGTCATCGCCATCGCTATCGTCGTCGTCGTTGTCGTTATCGTCTTCATCGTCGTCGCCCTTGTCGATGGCCCTCTCCTTATGCCCCTCCTTTCCCTCTTCCTCGTTCTCATCATCATGATCAGTATAATAACTTTAAAAACAAAAGAAAAATCAACAATAACATCAAAATTAAAAGCATTGTCATCATCATATCACCGGTAAAGCCTCTTCATTCATCGTTGAAAACTTCATTGACATGCAGGCTGAATGTTCGTTTTTACTGCATCAACTAGATTTTATGTAGATTAACTATAGCTGCGTCAGTGCATAGACCAATTTGTTTTAAAGAAAATCGTTTACTGATCACGCTAATTCTCGATCTTTTTCATTGTAATAAACAGACCATTCGGTGCAAGTACTTCACTATTCGGCTCGTTTGTTTTGATAGCAATTTAAATATAAGTTTAAATTCATAAAAGCAAACATGTCTGACGTCACAACACTTGAACGTTGTTGCCCAAAGGCTCGCATGTGACAACAGCAAGCGGGCATTCCTACGTTTCGATCTATACTGGCTTGAGAGGCATTTTAGAAGAGTAAATTTGATTTTGTATGTAGAATTAAAACTACATAAATGGGTTTATACACTTATCGTCAATAACGGAAAGAAGATAGTGTTGAGTTGGGTAAACGTTTAGCATGGAAAACTACAAGTGCTTCGTGAAAGTGGATTGCTTCACATTAAAGTAATTGTTAAGGACTAGCTCTACAGAGGAAACGACATCAAGGCTCCAGTTTTTACGTTCATATTTACGTTAATTTAAGTAAACTTTAAATGGCAAAATCACGTTCTTACATGCTCATTGTGTCGTATATTTATCATTTAGAATGAAGATCACTGTAAACCTAACCGGTTATGACCGAGATTCCGAGAACGTGTAAGTCGTTATAATGAAAACACAATAGTTTCCTCCCTTTGTCATATTTTGGTTTAAATAGTTGTTTCCTTTTGTAGATAGATTTCCTTTTACTTTTAATATATTTTATATTTAAATTATACTTTTTTAAATATTTATCCTATAAATACAATATAATCCGTGGTACCATCGGTCTATTTATCTATTATCTTGTATTATTTTGTATTTGCATGTTTAATACCATATTGCCCATACCATTATGCTATACATGTTCATACATTATTTATAGAAATGTACACTATTTTATAAAAGTGAATATGAAACTATATGTTTTTGGTAATTTAATGCCTACATTGTATGAATAGTTTTGCTTTCATATAAAAAAAGGTATAATTTGGATTATATAAGCTATTAAACAACACCAAATTGTTAACTTGTTTAATTGTTATATTCGTTTATTTTCGTATCAACTTTCATATTAGAAGCATTTAAATGTGTGATAGACAGGGACTTGAGTATTACATTTGGATTGATTTCTGTAGCAACACACTGTTTTTTTGTAGATGTGATAGTAGGTGTGTTAAAACTAGCTTGCCTGGATTATTTTTTTAATAATACACTGGTTAGAGGCACGTAGGTGCATTACCTTGATTGCTGTAGAAAAGAAAATTTGGTGGAGCTAACATGGTGTGTATTGTTTCACTCAAACCGTTAAGGACAATGCCTCTTAAAAAAAGCTCTGGACCAAAATTCATATAGTTTGTTTTATTAAAAACAATAGACGAAATATGTTTCCCATCAAAGTTTTTCAAAATTCAAGACAGGCATTTCAGTTTAGAAAATTAGATTAATGGACAATTTTTCATTTACGATTTATTATCATTTTCCTCGGTAAATGTTCCAATGTTCATTCACAAGTTCTATATTGCATGTATAATAACATTAATACGACATACAACCGCTCAAACACATTTTAAGTGGACCGAGTGCTTAATTGCTTGTGAATATCAAAAAGAAAGTTCATTACTCTTTTGAAATGTTCATTTTCACAAATACATTGATTTGAAAATGCGATTGAACTTATTGCATGGAACCACATATTAATACTTCACCGTATATTGTACTTATAAATTCATTTGCGTAAACATGAGTTTTAATGGAATACATTGAACCGCATATTAACACTTTACTGTATATTGTACTTATACATACATTGCCACAAACATGCGATTTAATGTACGGTAAAACATTGAACCGTATGATAACACTTTACCAGCGAATGAACTATATCATCGAAGTTGTTAGTGAATAAAATAGTATTATGAACCATTAGTAAGGTACAACATTTGTTGACCATTGTGTTACAAAGAAGACTTGTTTAGTAAACTGACTTTCCCAAACAATTTTGCGAAAGTCAACATTAGTGGGGAAATTTATACTGAGTGTTTTCATT
>VMBQ01000715.1:0-14168 GCA_007657795.1 Dreissena rostriformis | reverse complement strand
GTGCGTGCGTGCGTGCGTGCGTGCGTGCGTGCGTGCGTGCGTGCGTGCGTGCGTGCGTGCGTGCGTGCGTGCGTGCGTGCGTGCGTGCGTGCGTGCGTGCGTGCGTGCGTGCGTGCGTGCGTGCGTGCGTGCGTGCGTGCGTGCGTGCGTGCGTGCGTGCGTGCGTGCGTGCGTGCGTGCGTGCGTGCGTGCGTGCGTGCGTGCGTGCGTGCGTGCGTGCGTGCGTGCGTGCGTGCGTGCGTGCGTGCGTGCGTGCGTGCGTGCGTGCGTGCGTGCGTGCGTGCGTGCGTGCGTGCGTGCGTGCGTGCGTGCGTGCGTGCGTGCGTGCGTGCGTGCGTGCGTGCGTGCGTGCGTGCGTGCGTGCGTGCGTGCGTGCGTGCGTGCGTGCGTGCGTGCGTGCGTGCGTGCGTGCGTGTGTGTGTGTGTGTGTGTGTGTATGTGTGTGTGTGTGTGTCAGTATTTATCCCGGCTGCCATGATGATGACATTTGTTTAATTCGTTTATTTTGAACCAAAGAACATAGTACACGGTGGAAAGTGAGGCCTTTATGTGCATTGGTTGACAATTCACAAGCACAATTCATACAGTGTGCCCGAAAAGAAAGCGTCATTTTGGGTTAACAAGGTTGGTGATATGGATGTTTTTAAAATGTTAAAGACATCATTCATGCAAATATCAAATATGTGTAGAAATTATTATTGAAGTTTGACGAAACGCGACATTTTGGGGCCAACAAGGTGGGGTTGATTACATTTTACTGGAAATGTTTTGAAGTATTGATTGTTTATACTGTAGATAATTAACTTTGATATATGTGCTAGCAATCTCTGTTGGAAACATCATTCAAATCACACTCGTCACAAATGTGTACCGAGAAAATATATAATGTAAATTTATGTGGAATTCAAAGGCAAATTATAATCCATATTTTAATTTTTTTCATCCCAGCCAAAATTATGTATTTTCCCTCCAATCTAAAACATATATAGAATGTGAATTCTTATATTTAAAATCATGTCTGAAGCAAGTGATGTGTTTGTAAAACACTATGTCCCCTTTTGCGCGATTTTGACCCATATGTTTGACCTTTGACCTTGAAGAATGACCTTGACCTTTTACCACTAAAAATGTGCAGCTCCATGAGATACGCATGCATGCCAAATATCAAGTTGCTATCTTCAATATTGCAAATGTTATGACCAATGTAAAAGTTTGTACAAACCAACAAACAAACCAACAAACCAACAGACAGGGCATAAACAATATGTCCCCCAGTATAGAATGGGGGACATAAAAACACCGATTAAAATGCTATAAGAACATCGATTGCTTTCATTTTTTATGTGGATATTTATAATATGTAACTAAATATTCAACATTTTAGGTATATTGAACATTCTTAAATTTCCCCTGTTAAGGTGTCCAAGAATATGTCCTAAATTCTCGGTTAGGTTACATTTACTCGGATTTTCAATTTTTGTCGTTAACGTGTGCACGCTGTGCTTAAATGCAGCACACTGCAAACAATTATGCGTGATCAGAACATGAAGTCGGTTGTGCGTCTTTATTGTGTTTACGCGACAGATTTATTTGCCTGCTTTTGTTTGTGTAATTCAGCTTCAACCAAACGAAATGTAGTTGATGTGGGTTGGTGGCTCATGGCAAACTAAGTCCAAGGATAAGTTTTGTCTATTTAGTTGTAGACGCCGACCAATATAGTCCATGAATGGAAAGACCTAAACAAAACAATAACAATGTGTTTGAACAAACAAAACAAAACATGCGATACTATGCAATAAAATGATTATCACAATAATTACAATAATTCACACACTTTTCACAATACGATAAAACAAATTGTTCAATAAATTAATACAGTTTTACAACTCACAGGGTTGTGATAAATGTTGACCACAAGAATGGACTTGCGTCCACTAGACGGTCAAAGCAAATGCTTGCGTGGTGAGTTACATGGTGCATAACCATATCGGTCGCCCCTCTCGGATGAAACGCTATATCGGTATCCCTCTCGGATGCGGTACCGGTCATTCTCGGATAAAAACATGGTTATGTGATGCAGTGTGGTCACCAAAATAGTGTTTTGGACCTTGAAGAAAAAGCAGTACGTCAAAAGTAAGTATTGCACGGAACATTAAAAAATCGTTGACTTATGTTTGTATGTACTTCGTTTTAATTTTCCATTAACTGGAGTTGAGATATAAGCCACACAGTTTCACGTTGCACTGTTGACTATCACATCGTTGTGTTGTTAATATGACTTTCCATTCGCAACAATACACTCAAATGTATATAAGAGGCAAGTCAGTTGTAACTATCGTTTATTTAAAACCCATATTCATATGTGAAATTGTCAGAAAATTGTCATTTTTGGTTTGCATGAAGCACATGTATCCCTCTCTTATATTGGATTTCAGCGCACAGGCAACCCCTCGGATTCGATTCACTAACAGCAGTTCGTTTATTCACGTAAACCGTCATATTTCTCAGCTGAATTAAAAAACAATGCAAATCATTGTTTAGTTTATAAATATATAAGTACACGATTTTAATAGCAACTGCGTCGTAAATACATACAATTATATTGACGATCGCCAGGTGTACTAGAACCCACGTCACGTTATCTGGATATTAAGTGCAGTGTCTTATCAATAACACACCGTTCAAGCTAATGAGTGTCAATGTCTTTTTTTTTCCTAAACATTTTAAATATTAATATTATACATTATGCATTTACAGGGACCATGCATGTGATTTGCCAGAACGACGACGCAAAAAGCAGAGGAAGTCAAAGCCCACTGGCGTGGCGAGAGGGTTCACCCCTTGCGCTTACGCCACAAGCGCGACAAACCAAATATTTTGCCTAGCAGCAGACTTGGAATTGAACTACAGGAACTTGATTATAAAATGAACTGTACTTCGGCAATTTGAGGAATTTAACATTGAACAAGCAGAACAAATATTTGTATTATCTATATGTGAATATATATGTACCAAATTGTAAAGGGCGTACCGACGTCCGACGGCAATACAATATGTAATTTCAGGAATTAATAAACGCATAAAAAGTATTTACTAAATGATCGCTTAAAACACAGACCTGGTTTTTAAAGATTCTTTAAAAAAAAAAAACAAGTATTTAAGTCATTCAGGCAAGCCTTATATTAACTTTTTTCTTTAAAGGGGCCGTCCAACAGATTTTGGCATGTAATGAAGCTTGTCATTAAATGCTTTAAATGCTTTATATTGATAAATTTAAACATTTGAACTAAAAATTCCCAGTAAAAAAAAACAAGAATACAATTTAAAAAAAGGGAAAAAGTAACCCTCAACAGGACTCGAACCACTGACCCCTGGGTTCCTGGAGTCCTGGAGTAAAATGCTACCCGCCTAGACCACTCGACCATCCACGCTGATGTTTGTAGAGGATGTATTTTTAGCATATAAGCAATCCTCGTAGTTTCTCAAAATATCGTTTCGCGTCGATACGACGCTTTATCTGTTAGACGGCCCTTTAATATTACATCAATAGTATTATTTCTAGTAATATCAATTCGCAAACATTGGACTATTTTTGTGTGTGTTATGCATGCCTTCATAGAGTGGAAATACAGTCGATATGCCCCTTTAAACTGTGAACTATGTATACTTCTTTGTTTATAAAACAATCGATTAGTATGCTGTCCTGTTTCGAGCTGTTGACGTTTGCCATTCTTAAATGTACTACTGACGTTTGCCATATTAGTTTCTACTCTTTAAACGTATATGTATTATCCGATACATATTTTCGTTTGTTTATGCGAAACAAAAAATGTTATATATGTTCGTCCGGTAACGCAAAAATAGTTCTGTGATCGTTTATTTGTGTAAACGCCGACTCTTTGTTTGTTTTACTACTGACGTTTGCTTCTACAATGACAATTTGTGTCGAAGTGTTCTCGAAAACCAAAGCAACATAAACAACGCGTGATATACCGATCGCAAGCTTTATGCATGCATAATTGCCCGCATTAGGTCGTATGAAAGCCAGAGGACGATCAGCAAATATATTGACAAAAACGTACCTGGTGCAGCTGTTATCCTTCGTAAAACGCCTACTGACGTTGACTTTTGGGGTCACGTGACAGTTTTTGTTCATTCACAGTGCATATATAGAATTCGCAATCTTTGATCGCAAATTTCACCATGACCGAGCGAATAGCCAATATATTACTATACTTGACTGGAAAGGTGGTTTCATAAGCCTACAAAAAACGGCATTAGAAAAAATTATATACGTTGTAACTCAAAATAATTACCTCAGAACATATGCACCGGTTTTGACAGACCCGACACAGCCATCTTGAAGGCAAACACCGTGCCCTACTATTGAGGCTGGCAACCACCAACATACAAAGAAATGCACAAATCGGGCCTTTTGCCCTGTGACTTACACATTCACCTTTAAACTGATACCAAAACTTATTATTTGAAATGCATTTTTTAAATCTAATGCACCAGGACCTGCATCATATGTGCTTAGTAGCAAACTGACTGCATGTAACCCCCCCAAATTCCACTTCTGTTTAGGGTTATGTAACCTCAATTAGGCGATACCGTCATGTATTGAGTGTAGTTGCATCGATACACGTGTGTAACGGTTTTGTAAATCGGGGATTTGATCATTTAATTAACGTATTTTGTAACCTTTAGGGCATAATTGGCGATGGAGTACAGTGGTTTTGCTTATAAGGAGTTCTTCGTGATTCAGGGAAAGGTATTATAGCTATTATTTTGTTAAGATTGATTAATGGACAAAGCATATCAAGACAATCAATAATCAATCAAAAAGGAACATAATGTAAATTTTTCAGTTTCAACGCATATTTCTGCATTAACATAAAGGAGGAAGAGCATATATACACATTAACATAAATACAGAAAAAAACAACGATATAATTTATCATATATACATATTTATAATTATTTACATGGGTGCATATTGATTACATAAGTTTCAAGTGTCAGGTTATTTGCAATTAATGAATTATGTTTTAGCATGGTTTAACTTTATTCCATTTAATAAAGATTTGTTTTATTTAATTTTCAGGATATCGGATTTGCTGACAAGCTTTACTATTCACCAGTCCAGCAAAAGTATTTACTCTGGACTGGGGATAGCAAGGTTGGTCAAATCAACAGGATCTGACTCTTTGACAGGAGGTTGGAGTTTAAGGCTGGATGGTATTGGGTTCGTTACATTTTTCTTCTTTGTTTTTCGTTTTATTTATTTTGTATTGGGCTAAGTACCCTATTGTATTGTCTTAGCATACTGTAAGACTGCACATGGGGTAAGCCTCGTATAAAAATGAATTATTTACACATTTGCATATTTATTTGAAATCCCCTATCGAAACAAAATATAGGAGTTTCATATGCTGTAATTCTAGCGTTTACGCCTGAAGTATTTTGTGATTTTATTGCTAAATAAACTGAGATTTTTTAGGCATTTGTAATTATCGCTTGATGCCAGTGAGTAAAATTTGATTGTATTTGGATTTGTATTGTACTGTCTATTAAGATATTTTTCTCTTTCTGTTATAAATATTGGGATATATTTTTGTTATATGATAGTTTAAAGCGCCGTACAAAACTTCGTTGAAAATTGAAGAACGAACAGCATATTTAAACCATTGATAGTACATGTCATTTAAAATTATGTCTCATATAACACAAAAAAGTGAATGAACATCCAAATTACCATTATAGCCTATCCGACACCTCCCCTCCGTGATCATTCAAATCCAATTTTCTGTAAATCAATACATAATCAAATTTATAAATCACAAACGCATGAAAAGCAATAAATGTAAATTCAATATAAAGACAAAGCACTCACTATAATCATATTAAAAAACACCGTATTTATTTTTAAAAGCGGATTATGAAATTTTATCCCAAATAACATAATGGGTACAACATTAAACCTCCTAAAACCCTGGACTAGTATCAAATGTAAACGGTTATATTAGTGACAGAATATTGAAACCGATTTCAAAGGTAAGCTGTTTTATACCATACAGCATAATTATGTAAACCTATTTCCCGTCTCTACTGTTTGATAAGTCATGTAAGTGGTTGAGGTAGAGTAGGAGCATACACATAACTTCCAATCATGACTGTTATATTTATCAACAAGAACTTGAGTCTGGTATGCAACTTGGCATACGTATGCAAGGCAATGTAGATATCATACAAAATCTTCTATGTTTTATCAGAGACCTAATATAAGGTCCGGGTAACTTAAAATATTAATTTGAAAGTAGGTATAAAAACATAAGATATTGATAAAAATCTTCCGATCTCAGCTAGCTATTTTTTTCCATTAACACAAATTATTGTAGAATCATAAAATTGTTTACACCTCAAATAAGGCAAACTATGTACAAGACCCCGGTGCATATTACAGTTATTATGATGAACAACCAGAACATCAGAAAATCCAAAGCGCTCACAACTTCCTGCCAAGACGGACACACGTTGTTTGCCTCTCGTTGCGTGCTCTGTTCTGTTTCATTGTCGCAAACGTCGACAACGTTGATACGTCGTGTCTGCTCCTTAGCAGACGTGCATTGAAGCTTGCTGTACAGGCGATAGATGCAGCGTAGGTAGTGACCCACCGGTTCCCACACTGCGTCGCGGTTTACCAATCTCACCTGGGCGAGACTGATGGCCAATATGAAAGTGTTGCACACGATTATGGTGAGCAGGTAGACGGAGAGGTACGGAACCTCTTTGGAATTCTGCGGGAGTTCCGAGGCGATGATCGTCAGGAAAACGGCCAGCGACAAGAATATGGTGACGGCGTAACCCGCTCGCTCACCCAAATCGGCCGGAAGCACGAACGCAAAGGCGCCCAGTAGTGAAAGAAGCAAGACGGGGACGATGATATTCCCGACATAGAAACTCGCACGACGTTTCAGACGAAGCTCGAATTCGACTGCTGGCTCTTCCGTTGTGTTCAAAACTCTATAAATACAGAAAACAGTTTCGATGACAGTACTAGTCACACTATCTCGGTACACAAGCTCAAACAAACTTCTATTATTCAGATGACGATTGGTTACATGTTAAGCAGCTGTGCAAAAAAATATTGATACTTAAACGTTTCTATTTGACGTCTTCAAGATAAAATTATAAACAAGAACTCTCAGTCAAAAGATAGTTGGTGTTTTTTAAACGTAATCCAAACAACATGGAAGTAAAGAAAACGATTGAACTGACCACACGAATAAATTTAAAACATTAAAATGTTTGACCGTGAAAACTTAACTACAAAACCCTAACTATGTTTAAAACAAACAACAACTATGTTGTGCGATCTGCGAGAGACGCATATATTGTGGCCGCATGTGCACAGAGTTTCAAGACAAACTTGCACTTCGAAAGTCATGTTGAACTGAAAACAACGGTCACGCGTCAGTCGTTTCGAGTCACGACAAATAAGAACGCAAACGAAACAGGTGCACGTAAAAATAATAATGTGCATTAGTAGAAGAGACGTAGATAACACGAGTATCTACGTCTCTGATTAGTAGCAATGTTCGGCTGCAGTCATAAAGACAAGGCCTTAGCGCGTGACAAAGTCAATAAAAATTTATCGCTGATAAGGTGTTAAAAACAGCACTAAGCTGGTGAGTGTTGTTATTAGAAGGCGATGAAAGGATAAGAGATTGTCTATTAAGGAAAAACGGACATTGAATTGCAACTTTTATAACAAACTAAATATTTTTAAACAAGATTTCGGATTCTTTTCCTTGATTTAGGACGATACAGTTATACCGTACTTTCGCTTTATGACAGTGAAACCGCTTTAATATTTTTTCGGACGTGACGTCAATGACACGTAACAATCTTTATTTAAAAATACATTCCAATGAACGTAATACGAACTGTTGGATTAACTGAATGAACGAGATGCATGAGTTAACAACAATTCTATCGTTGATAAAGTCATAGATTTAGTTTTAAGTTTAAAAATAGCTATGAAATTAAATCAATTTATAAGACATAATTCTGTATTATTCAATAGAAATTATTTATGTTATTATACTTAGTTGTCGGCAATAAGCCTTAGATTTACACTGTTTGTGAACGACTGGGTGGGGTAACGACGTAGCAATACTACCAACTGACCAACCATCTCAAAAGTGGTGATCCGAGAATAGCGGTCACTTGTCGACAACGGTCACTTAGGTCATTTCCCTTGACTGACCACTTTTCTCAGTTTTGTATATACATAAATGCATGCTCAGGTAAAATCGGTAGTAAATATTCCGTAAATTTTGACTGGTTAAACTGGTTCAAACTTAAAACTGATTTAAAATTAAACAGCATTACAATAAAGCATTAACAACATATTACACCTTATATTCACCACAACAATAGTAGCCGCCAACGAACAACTCCCATTTCTTTTCTCTGGTGGGAATACCCGACCAAGGAAGAAACGTGTGGACCGTAGCAATTCACTTCGTCCATTCTTCAGAATATAGGAATTACGGCCTTTATCCAAGCATGTTCGTAAAATCAACTAGCATATGTATACAATACACATATAAACATGTACTCATACAACACATGAATTTGAATTTGATGTTCCCATGTTGACGATCTCGCTACAACTGATTTCTCATGCTATTTATTTCTATAAATAGCCATACACAAAAAACTTGCAAAACCTGTTGTTTTTTTCTCTTGTCCGTCAGGACAAAAGTATTCCACTGTAAGATGTAACGTGACGTACTAATAATTAATTGTCCATGTATGTTTTGCAATTTAATTTTCTTCTATACTAAAACAAATGTGATGAATTGGTATTAATTAAAGAAAACAATAAACCTTCAGAAAATCTATCAGAAGATGAAATTCTTGTGTGTTTTTTATGCTAACACATTTTACAAAATATTAATTAAATACATCATAATTTAATTTCGTTATATAATTGTTTCATCGAACTTAGCTTTCTTTTTGATTATTTCATCAAGAAAAGTTTGATTACAAACATAACAATTTCAACGTGGCATTTAAATACCCCAGGCATGTGATGATGACTGGGAATGAAAAACAAGTACAGGGAATCAAAATAACCGACATCGTAGTGTCATATCTGTAGTTTAAAAAAATAAAAATAAAACGTTGTTGTTTTTTTTTTAAATTCTCTCCAACGAAATAAAACATATAATGCACGCTGACCACCCACCCAATATATCGACCGACAGAGTTACTCATATAACCCTTCCAAAAATTCGTTGGCGGGGATACATTTGTACCTAGCATGTGTCGAAATCAGGTCCCATCGGCTATTAGTCGAGAACTCAGCCAAATCTATATCATCGTTTCCGATCAAGAACTCTATGTCTTCCTTCAGATAGCTCCAGGAGTTTATTTTGATGGCACACGTCTGCTCGTCGAACGGAAAATACCGAATGTTGACGGAGCATGTGGATTCCAACACCTGGTAAAATGAAACGCTAAATGATGTAATACACTTTCAAACACGTTAAGCTTTGCCTATGTTTATGACACAATCAACAACGATTTGTAGTTCTGATGTCATCATCTTAGTTGGAGAACGCAATTATTATGCACTACAGTTATTGATTAAACTTAAAGCCACATTAACACTCAAAAAATCAACAAATATTTCGTAAAATATTTCATAAAATATAGTTTACCCATAAATAATCAGTGTTCCTAATAGCTTAAGCCAAAATTTCAACGCAAGATGTGTTCCGGTAACATAGATTTAACGAGATACAAAAATTCGAAATATTCGTCGATTCTGAGCGTTAATGGGGCTTTAAGGAGACAATATGCCTCATCGTACTTGATTTGGAAACCATTGGACATATCCGGAACTGTTCACCACCACTTTGAGTTTTGGATAGCCCATTCCGGTAAACGATTTATACGAGTTGGCCAGCTGGAGATCTGGCGTCCATATATCGTCTTGCGGCTGAAACATTAATAACATTTGAAAGCATGAAGTGAGGTTATAGATCTCCGCCATTGTTAATAGACCACATATACTTTTGATTAAGAAAAGTTATTGTTCGCTCGAATAACCATCAAACTCGTATATTTTGTTGTAATTTTCATTAGTATCTAATAGTTGCTCTCTTATTATCAAAACTTAGATCAAGCTTGTTTACCAAAACGCTCTAGATTATTAAGTTGGTTCAGTTAAAGATGGAATGTAGTATAATGATAAATATGGTTTAGCGCGCTAGTTTATTTTAAACTTTTTATCATCACTGGGAAATTATTGAAGCAATTTACTCATCAGCTCTTGCGAAAATGCAAAATGGAACAATTATGTTTCCTTTCCAAGGATGATATAATCGTATATATTATGAAAATCAACGCTTAATGTGCTAATGTTCTGTTATTTAGCATGCTTATGTTGTCGGCAATAAAAAAAAACAATTTCTTCATCGATAGCCCAATAAACGTTGGTAATTAAAATCTCACATTTCATTAGTTTTCAAATATTCCCATCTTAAGTTTGAGCCCCGAGAATGGCCATTAAGTAGCTATATATATATATATATATATATATATAAANAAATTGTTTTTAGAATGTACAAACTACGAAAATATTAAGCATTAAAATAATCGCAAAATTGAATGATTTGTATTACTTTTAACAAACCAGGTCATATAAGTTTGAAAAAAAAAATATAGACACATTACATTTGGTAAAATCAATAGATCTTTTTACAAAAAAACAAACACGTGATCTCAGTTTTTACGAGCACCAAATCCGAGCACACACACACACAGAAATCGTACCAGCAATATATCTTGCGTTCCGTTGAACTGATCAACATCCCATACTAGATATTCGTCAGTCCATCTCACAAAGAAATACCCAGACGTAGATATCATTTCTTTCTGTACGTCGAACTCCGATATGGCTGAAGGAGAAGATATATTTGACCTGGCACAAGTTGTCATTCTATATCGCATAGCTTATTAAACGATTTCAGAAATCAAAGGGCGTATGAACGGACAATGTCTTTTTATTTAAAGGTTAACTTAACGAAAACTTCAACAGCAACAGCTTCGAATGCTTCTGAACAATGAAAATCAATATTAAAAGTTGTTTGCTAACGCGACGTCATCTCGTGCTGATCACGTGATTTGAACGATTGTCATGCGAGAAGTCAGCCAGAGAACATACAGCTTTTCAAAACTTAGCTGGTACATACTTAAAAATGCTATATAAGTCATTGCAAATTCTCTTACAGATACAAAAACGTACTTACAATTCAGTATGAAATCCACTTGGACGGTTAACGCTTGTCTCTGGTCGATACTTGGTATAATATTTTTGTTATAGCCATTTGTCTGAAATAAATATTTGATGACGTCATTCACGTCTTTGCCACTTTGGGCGTCAACGTTCATTACGATACAAAAAGCGATCACAAGAAGCGCGTGCTTCATCGTCAGTGAACAGTTCCCCAAGAATGCGGACTATGAGTGGAAATCTTTGAAGTCATCATAGACTCTGGAAACGAATAGGCCGGGTATAACTCAATCATCGTTTATTGCTCCCAAACTAAAACTGAATGTAATAACGTGTTATAATTCTACGAAAACATTCAAAGAAAAGTGTAACATTAATTTAAGAAATGTGCACACGTAATAGTATTGATGTATAAAATGTTGAACAAAGCATAAAACAATCTGTTTTAATACAACTTTCGTAATTAGTGTGGGAGAGTATGAATTTAGATTCAAGTTTACACATATTTTTTTTTTAATGCATAATTATCTTTTATCGCAAATCGACTGAATCTAAAAAAGTTCAATCTTAATTACTTAATTATACAAGTGGTAATATTTTGCTTATGATATATTTATTTGATATTTCCATTTGTTTATTTTGTGTTGTATAACAGGAGGAAGCATACAGAATTCAGTGACTTAACCCTAAACTGCACCGTATTTAATGTCTGCAATAATGTTGTGATCTCTTTTAGACTTAAAAATATATTCATGTATACCCTCGTTCAAACAGTTTGCTTTGTTTTGTGTTCTGTAACTGGTGGGCTGGACTTATCCAGTACATATTGAAGTGCCTGTATAACACTAAGTTCGGCTAAATAAATTATCTGTCGTCATGACTACCATAGTATTAATCATATGGTAGGTATGGCTAAGTTGTAACGGAATGAAAACGGAATATATTTCTACAGTAACCATAAACGAATTATTTTACTTACTGCCCTTACGACTACTAACAACCACCTATTGTTTGCTGTTATGATAAATATAGAATTTCTATAAGCTGAACTCCCCAGCTTGAAATGATTCTTGACTGGGACTTTAAATAATGGATATGTTAATCTACGCTTAATGCATCTGATAATGATATACATTCATTAATTCAGTTATATCAAAATGCCTGAAGCCAATCAATTGAATCCGATGCGTATCGGAGTTAGTTATCTTGTTTCAAAGTTCACATAACATGTAAGTCCCACTTTGCTGACAGTACAATGTGCTACAACTTCAACTCCAGATATAATAATAGTTTGTCCAATAGACAAGGATTTTCAAAATAATAACAGCGCACAAAAGTTCAATATAATACAAACTTTAAAAGGGTTTGCAACTGGCACAAACCAGGGTGCTGGGTTCAAACTCAAGATCATAATAAAATATCAAAAGAGCAAATGTAAGATTTAAATCACAGACCCTGTCATTATCTAGTTTCGTCCAGCCTCGAACACTTGATAGAAATAATGCAATTTGTGGGATGGCATTACTTAAGAATAATATGAATCTAGAACAATTTCCTTAATTTGTTTAATGACAAAACCTAATGCATGAGTTCAATACACATATCACAAGTTATTGTCGATACACGTTTTAGTCCTTTTTTACGAAAGAAACATGGCATTAGCTCGATTGTTTTACAAAAATGGACACAGCTTATTTATTTCAGACAGCGTATAATTGGACACTAACAGAACATTATAAGATCCGTATTACATCATGGTCAACTTGGTATTTGACTGCCGACCATGGACTATTGTCACGGTGCCTATACCACGGGAAATTTTAAGATCTGTGTTGGAAGAGTACTATCAAAACCAGGTAACATTTTTAAGGATGTCATTTTAAAAATGTCACCATTTTTAATTGGATAAAGTGGAGAGCCCGCTCATTCGTGAGAGTTCACTATAGGTATCATGATTTGTTTTTTTAACAAATAAGTATATTTTTTTTCAGTAAAGTGCAACCGCGCGTTTGAACGGTTAGAAAATTGTCTGATCAGTGTGGGGACTTCATATTACAAACGCGCGGTTGCACTGTTCTGAAAAAAATACTTATTTCTTTAAAAAAAATCATGATACCTGTTGCTTGATTATTGAGTTAATAGCTGATTATCAATATAAAAGATTTTAATAAGAAAACTATAACAATCTCTATACATTTACATCATAAATAAAAAATAACGAATTATGTTAATTCCAGACGTATACTCGAAGTATGTAAGCCCCGTTTAGATATTTCATTCTTAAAACTCACTCGTATATATGTATTTAGAACGGCAACTTTAGAGTTCACATGATTAATGCATTCCGCATGTTAAGTATAGGAAAACGCAAACTCAATATAATAATAAATGGTTAACAAAAAGGAAAACCTGGTGATCATTGACTATATTGACAAAAACTATTTGCCTAGTTAATAGACTGACCATATAGAGATAGATATATAGGAATGTTTGTATTTTCGCTGTTATGCGGTTTTCCACATCTTATGAAACCACCATATAATCCATACATGCAAACACAGAGTTTACAAGTTTATTGTCTGATCCATGACATGTACAATATATACATATAAAATACGACAAACATGCATGGCCAATCTTTACAGATTTATAAAAGACATTTTTAAAATATGTAACAAATTGACAAATAACTATTCTTATCACAAGTGTTGATTTCTATGATACATCATAAAAAAAAGATCGCCATTGCCAACCTTTGATTTAAACAAATGCCATAAAATAATACATATTCCTAAAATACTGAATATTGTAGATCGAGGCACTAATGTGCATATTGAAAAATATTTTAAAGTAGTTA
>VMBQ01000714.1:168013-241422 GCA_007657795.1 Dreissena rostriformis | reverse complement strand
ATAACATTGAAAACTATATGTCTTGTTCATTCGATATCGACAAAAGAATTCCTCATTTCTTACTTTGCGCGGCTGCATTTCAAATTTGCATTAATCCATTGTTAAAACACATTTTAAATCAAAAACTGCCTATCCGAAGGTAAAGCCTCGTCATTTCTGATGATGATCGAGTGAGGCATATGTAAAACACAACATTGAACTGTATTACGTCATATGAAATAATCGAATTATTTGTCGATGTCGAATGAACAAGACATATTGTTTTCAATGTTATTTTAATTTATTTTGGTATGTGTTATTTGTTTATGCAATAATAGAGAAAATACACATTTTCTCGGACATGATCATCTGCGGAAGCTCAAAAAATCCTTTCCTGTCCGAGTGCGCTGCCCGCGAAAACGTGTATTATCCCTATATAATAAAATATTATCTTAAATTCACAAGCGCCTAGCATGTAATGTTCCCTAATTTACATTAAAGAATTCCTTAAGATACTTTCTTAACAGCAACCAAATTATATATTTTTACATTTTATCTATATATAAGAAAATTATATCTTTATATATATTAATGCTTTATCTGTATATATTCAAATAATATATTTATATATTGTGATTATGCATATATATAATAGATACAGGCATTCATGCACAGTCAGATTGACGTAATATCACACGTTTTGGTATTATAAGACAGTCAAGGCGTTCCATAGTTTGCTCTTTGAAAAAGAGATAACTGATACAAATTTACAATGGAAGCCTTGCATTCGTTAAACTTTCAACAAATAAACACATTTCCTTGGTGAAACGTCTATTGCATTCTAATCTATCTAGTACAGACGAAATCCGGTTTCGATAAAAACTGTGCACAACAAACACTGATGATTAAAACACTTTATGATTGCTATGTAAGGTTTGATTTTTACATTAAACAAGTTCACAACTATGCTGTATCATCCATAAATGTATGATGTATTATTGTTTGTCGTATATGTAAGACAATATTACTTAAGTAACGACCTGGTCTTCGGGAAAACATTATTTTCCAAGAATCGTGTAGTGTTCGCCCGTTCAATTTACGTTTTATGTTTGTGACATGCTTCAACAAATAAAACAGCGTGTTTGTATATGTAAAAGGAGCTTTCCTTTAGATACAAGATCATGTCTTAATCGGCGAGGAAAAGCCACATCAAAACATTTATTAAACAAAAAACACAACTTAAAAAAAAATACGTAAGATGTTATTACAAAAATTGGTATAAACATTCTGCCATAGGTTTCCCATAGTTCTGCCAATTTCTTCCATTGTTCATCCGTCCGTATGTCAGTCCGTCTGCCAAATACTGAAATAACTAAACAAGAACATATCACATAACTGGATCTTGCGATTTTTTCAGAACGTACCGAAGAACCTTGAACGACATAAGACAGTCACAAAATTCATTTCAGTCATTGACAATTGTCTTAAAGGCCTCAAATGTTTGTCATAAATTATGGCTGACAAAAATGTTTTCACGACATTATTTTGCCAGATCCATGTGAACAGTTTTGCCACATTGTATATCTATGTCTGGCATTATTAGGTGTTGTTAGTTGGCCTTTTTTCTGGTTTTAACAGTGTCTCAGTCATAGCATTGCGGTCAATTATCCATATTTGTTGGCTTTCCCAGCCTATGTACAGTTAACCAGATCGAAGTACACATACTATTCAGCCAGTGACTGCCAAACTGCTCTACTTAAATAAGAGGTATGGGGATCACGGTCATAAAGATAATTCAAATTAGTTTACCATTCATTTCGATTATATAAAAATATATTTTATTCAAGCAGATCTTATTTAGAACCCTCAGGCTTAAAAGGCGTCGCAATGTTTTGCATGTAGTGCTCTTAAATTTGCAAACATAACAAAATGCTGTTCTGAGAATATAACAAAACCAACTAAAATAAATTCAAAATTTAATTGTCTGCATATAATGTACATAACATAGTATTACATATAAACGTCTGATTGGACAGTGGACAATATTATGGCTAAACATTATGAATAATGAATAACTATCGGTAAACAAGATATACTGGTAGGCAGTCAAAATCCTACCCATCACATGAACAATACATCACAGATCTGTATGAAATCAATACAATTTTACAGCACAATTTATCTTGCGGTAACAAAAACCCCAACCAGCTCATAGTTTTGGCCACAAGACATTTTCTTTAAACATTCATGAGCTAAATCTTTGACTATTTTCTTAAAATTTCAACCAATAAGTATCAACAGCAAGTAATTCAAAGCATTCCCATTGGTCAAAATTTCAAATTCAGACAAAGTTTAAGAGAGTGAACATTTTCATTCTTGGTACCTCAACTGAGCACTTTTAAACATAAAATTTTAATCAATGATATTGCAACATTATTTGTACAAACATATAAAAAACAAAAGATGTGTTTGTAAGAAACACAATGCCCTCTACTGCGCCGCTTTGACCTTGAAGGATGACCTTGACCTTTCACCACTCAAAATGTGCAGCTCCATGAGATACACATGCATGCCAAATATCAAGTTGCTATGATCAATATTGCAAAAGAAGTGACAATTTTTCGAAACCTAAACGCAAAGTGTGACGGTATTTCAGATGGAAAGACGGACTGACAGTTCAACTGCTATATGCCAACCTACCGGGGGCATAAAAAAATCCAACAATGAATAGGACAGCCATGAAGCCGTCACCTAATTTTTGGTTCCTAATTATCAAAAACTTGAACTGGTGACCTAATTCGCGAACCCAATTAACCCAGATTAAAAAACATGGCCTTGAAATCGTCAAGATACACATTCTGACCATGTTAAATCAAGATTGAGTAATAAATATAGTTTCTTAAAAGTTAATATAGCTTCACAGATTTCTCCTAGTGACCTTATTTTGGAAACAAATGATGCAGATTTGAACTTTGTCTTCATATTGTCAAGATAAACATTTTGACTAAGTTTTATACAACTTGAGTCTTTAATCTGGCTTCTATACTGTTAACAAGTTTTTCTAAGATTTGACTTCCTCGCCTAGTTTCGCCCACATGTGACCCCAATTCGTGATAGTTCTAGAAATTGTCAAGATTAACATCCTGACCAAGTTCATCAATATTGGGACATAAATCTGACCACAAGAGAAGTAAGGTTTTTCTAAACTTTGACCTAGTGACCTACATTGTAGTTCTTAGATGCATGTGACTCAGATTCAAACTAAACCTAGATATTGTCTTGATATTGTCAAGATTAACATTCTGACCAAGTTCATCAATATTGTGTCAAAAATCGGACCATAATTTATGGTCTCTTCTCAGTAAGATTTTTCTAAAATTTGACCTAGTTCGAAGATGCAGGTGGTTTAGATTTAAACTAAACCTAGATTATCGTCAAGATTAACATTCTGAGAAAGTTTCATCAAGATTGATTCATAAATGTGGCTTCAAGGGTGGGTACAAGATTTTTCTAGGATTTGACCTGGTGACCTAATTTTTGGACAGTGGATCTTAATTTCTTTAATATTGTGTAAACCCAATGAAACTTATCCTAAATATTGTGAAATATCGATTTCTAATTTTCCTCCCTATTTTGCTTTCACATTATATATTCATCAGATTTGTCACTTAAGATAGTGAGAAACAATCAGAAAAACATAACTAGGAACAACACAATTCGTAAATCATGTGCAATATCCTGTTGAATTTTGTGGTCCACAGTTGCTTGCAGTACGTCATGGCTAGCACTTTTTCTTAATCTTTGTTCTAGTTGAATATCTAGCACATCTTCCTGATTCAAACGAGTTTAGAATATATTGATTTGAACAGTTTGTATTGCTGATACTCTGAATTAATTACTAAAAAGATGAAGCTTAATTGATTTGACTCGTTAAAGAAAAATCATCCCCCACAAAAAAGTCACTTTATTCACCGTCCAAATAAATCCACACACACATGAACACAAACACTTGTTTTTGATCTTGTGGAATATCCAGTGTAACAGCTTAATTGATTTGACTCGTTTATGAAAAATCACCCCACAAAAAAAGACACTATTCACCCTCGAAATACATCCCCATTTACACATGAACGCAAACACAAGCACTAGTTTTTAATCTTGTGGAATATCCAGTCCACCTTAGTGGTCCACTGCCCCTTGTATGCCATGTGCAGCTGCTGCTGAAAATACATCACTGCCTCCTCCTCTGTCTTCTCGACGGCGAGCGTCTTGCGCACGTAGCTGATGTCGTCCAGCGACTGGAGCTCCGGTATCCCACAGGACAGCATCATGGTGAGCAGGTTGATTATCAGGTCAGACTGCTTGCGGAGCTCCACGTAGGCTTTTAGGCAGAGCAGCTGGAAGCTGTGGATGGAGAAGTTGATAGCGTGTCAGGGTTATCTTTTAGTGTCAGAACTACGTTTAAGTGTCACTTCTTATTTTTTACAGTGCAATCACTTTTTTAAACTGTCATAGCTTACATAAAGCGTCAGAGCTATTTAAGGTGTCATCGCTATTTTAAAATGTTGGAGCTATTTTAAAATTTTAGCGCTACATTATAGTTTCATTGCTATTTTATTGTGTCAGAGCTATTTTATAGTGTCAGAGCTATTTGATAGTGGCATTGCTACTTTATAGTGTCAGAGTTATTTTAAAGTGTCAGAGATATTTCATAGTGTCAGAGCTATTTTATAGTGTCAGAGCTATTTTATAGTGGCATTGTTACTTTATAGTGTAAGAGTAATTTTATAGTTTAAAAGCTATTTCATAGTGTCATTGCTACTATATAGTGTCAGAGCTATTTTACAGTGTCAGAGCTATTGTATAGTCTCAAAGCTATTTTATAGTGTCATTGCTACTTTATAGTTTCAGAGTTATTTTATATTGGCAGAGGTACTTCAAAATGTCAGAGCTATTTCAAAGTGTCAGAGGTATTTTAAAATGTCAGAGCTATTTGAAAATGTCAGAGCTATTTAAAAGTGTCAGAGCTTTTTGAAAGTGTCAGAGCTCTTTTAAAATGTCAGAGATATTTGAAAGTGTCAGAGCTATCAACCAAATGTTTACACATATCTCCTTTATTTGGTTATTTTTGTGTTTAAATATATTTGCTAAGTTACAAAAACGCTTGCTAGAAAACAAGAATGGAGAAGTTTGTATCATGTCAGAGTTGTTGTGTTTTTTTAAGTTATTTGTTTATATTCTTCTAATCAAGTAATTTTTTTTACATTTAAACTGTATTTGCAAACATTTGTGCTGCAAATTGTTAATAAAGAAAATCAACAAATGAATATGAAACTTCAGAGCAAAAGAGCCTAAAATCAACAAATAAATATAAAGCTTCAGAGCATAAGAGCCTCATGCTTACTCTTTAAACTCGTCCGATTTCTGTGGCTGGTCCCGGCCCTTGGCTATCACATACACAAAGTCTTCTGTGAGCACGAAGGGCACCCGCTCTCGGTTGATGCCGAACTTCTTCTTCTTGTGATTCAAGAAGTGACCGAAATCAATGTGGAAAACCTGAAATAAAATTAGATGCATAATGAAAAGTTGTTCATTTGTATTTGTAATGTAGCTCAAGTAATGAAATCTTGAGGACACCTCTTAGTTTTAAAGTAAAAAAAACAAGAGTTACGCGGTCGAGAAATATGCCCCCTCAAACAGGGCCTTGATTTTCACACTTCTTGTGACAGTGACCTTGACATTTGACCTAGTGACCCCAATTCAAATAGGGGTCATCTACTGTCCAAGAACATTGCACATGTAAAGTTTTAAGGCAATCGGTCAATTGGTTGATGAGTTATTGATCAAAAACGATTTTCACACATATTGTGACGGTGAACTTGACCTTTGTCCTAGTTACCCCAATTTTGAAAGGGGTCATCTACTGTCTAAGGTCAATGCACATGTGTAGTATCAAGCCAATCGGTCATTTTGTTGACGAGTTATTGATCGGAAACAATTTCCACCCTTATTTTGACAGTGACAATAACCTTTGACTTAGTGACCCAAATTTTAATAGGTGTCATCTACTGCCCAAGGCCAATATATGAAGTAACAAGCAAATTGGTACATCTGTTCAAAAGTTATTGATCGGAAACAAATTTCACACTTATTGTGACAGTGACCTTGACCTAGTGCCCCAATAGGGGTCCTCTACTGTCCAAGGCCAATGCACATGTGAAGTATCAAGCAAATCGGTCAATCGGTTCAAAAGTTATTGATCGGAAACGAACTGGTCTACCTACAGACACACAGACCGACCGACCGACGACCAGCAAAACAATATACCCCCTCTTCTTCGAAGTGGGGCATAATAAAGATCAAATGTTTAAACTTCAGTGTTCATTTTGGGCTGCACCTTTGCTGGATTCTGCCATTAAACGCATACACTAAACAATAACTATGGGCGCATTCAAAAATGATATCTACGTGGCATTGTTTGATCATTCGTAAATGAGCAAAAACAGGTAAAGTGGAGACAGGGAGCTACACCTTCAATCCCGAATCTTGGCGTGATCTCTAGATCTTTCAAGAAACCTAGTATTGGCTCTCAAAAATGTCTCTTGAAAACTAATGCTATTGCTGCCAAAGAGCTCTAATAAATAGGTATAAACTACAATATGTTGGTCCTCTAAACATTGATTGCAAACAATTGTACACAAAACCCGTTATGAAAATATTTACTCACCCATCCGTCTGTATCACACATGATATTGTTGGAAAATTTTAATATACATTGGATGCTCATAAATGTTCACAAAAGCCCATAATGGAAATATTCCCTCACCCTTCCATCCCTGGCACACATGATATTCTCGGAATGTCGGTCACCGATGCCGAGCACAAAGGTGGCTATACAGTACCCAGCACAGGATCGTCTGAACACATCAATGGCTGCCTCGTACCTGGACAGGATAGAACAAAACATTCAAGTAACCTAGAACAAGTATGGGTTTGTCACAAAGTGACTAATACCCCTCTGCTGCTTTGTCAGCTACTTCAATTGTTATTTCTGATTTTCGTTGAGAATATTTTTTTTCTCTATTGTCTGTCATCTTGGATGATGACGTATAATGCCATTGACCTTGACATTTAGTCATTGACCTTTTACCCAATACATTTTAAATACGATCCTGAGCTAAGTCTCCATGCATGCTCTAAAAGAAATCCGCCTGTTTGAAGCCACCCACCCGCCATACCCCAATCTAATAACCAGAATTTTTCACTTCCTTAAATACCCTATTGACAACAAGGTAGTCAGGGTTGATTTTTATTTTACAATTTTTGCTTGATCCAACATGATCCCAAACCTGACAAAGATGGGTTTCATTCGAAAACAAATTATCACTTAAATCATAAATGTTAAGTTTTCTTTTTCAATATGTAAGGATTTATTATGGCTTACCTTTCAATATTTTGGTTCTTGATCCAGCTATGTAGGGCCTTTGATCCCAGCTGCAGGGACGCCTTGGCCCCTGATTTCTCCTGTATCTTCATGATGGTGTCCGAGTTACGCACGGCCTCTATCAACCCAACGTCTTGACCGCTGGCCAGGCAGCAGTAGGGGGTCATCCTGTAAGGCACAGTGAAATATAAAAGCTACATCAAGGACTCTCTCAATAGCCTCACTCCCTTCATACTTCAAAATACTGCAAAATCATAATCGTTCATTTGACATTTATTTTCGTTAAATTAATGAATAGTCCTATCCATGAATTAAAGACCCCAACAATTATTACCTGCCTTTAAATTTTAAAAGTTTAAATAACGAAATTACCATAGGCACGAAATATATTTATATCCTACTTTAACAAACACATACACCCTGTGTTAGTTTTGTAATCCAGATAAATCCAGAAACTATACAACAGATAATATACAAAGTCGTGAAAAATACACTGTGTACTTAGCTGACACTATTCATTCCCTGTAAAACCCGTTTTCAGCCAAATAACAAGTGACATTTCAGATAAATTATTGCACTTAAAATGATTTACCATGCAAAGCATATGATTTATTGATAAGTAAGCAAAATAATTTTCTTACATTAATTATAATCAAGATTTGGTCCTTCTCTGGTCATTCAGTCCCGCTCATTTGTTCACTATCACTTCACAACAATGGATTATTTAATTGGCAGGTGATAAACAGGGCTCATCGCCTGTAAATGACTCTCTCTCCCAACTGAGATTTATCATGGACACCTACTATTTCTGGGATACTGCCCAGCTGTTTTAATATGGACTCCATTACCACGGTGCCTATACCACGTGACTTTTTAAGATCTGTGTTAGGAAAATAAAGCACGACCCAGATTACATTTTTAAAGATGTCTTTTTAAATATTTCACCATTTTTAATGAGATAAAGTGGAGTGCCGCTCATTCGTGAGAGTTTTCTTTAGGTATCAGGGATCACGCAACTGAGCGAAGTGGGCGATTATATCGCCCTGTCTTCCCTGAAATGGCCCGGATCAAAAGCACCCGCGATAATCACTTCACCCTAAAATCTGGCAATCAACTGACCAAATCGACGAAACTCTGCCCCCTGGCGTAGTAAATTACCTATTGAAAATTGATAAGCAACCATTCACAGCGCTCATCATACAGGTATTTGGCAGGAATCTCTCTTGACCAATCAGAGCATGGGTTACAAACTCCATTTCGGCTAATAGAAAACATGACGACAACGGGCACGACACTTTGTTAATTGCTGTCAATTATCGCAATTATTGTCCCGAAAACAATGTGGATTAAAAGAATGTCGGTCTCTATGTATTAATTGGTATCTGTTCTTGGTAGACAGGTATGTATATTTTATGCACCACGCCTGTATTGTCCGTTTTACAAACTGTGAAAACTTGCTTTTCGCGAGTACATGTAGTAGATGCCTTAAAATGGTCCCCGACGGGAAAAGATGAGTTGATGACGAATTCTGAGAACAATTAACATATGTCCCCAATTATGATGATTCTTATTACTTATTATCTTGGTCATGATCATTCTATATCAAGAACTCGGATCATGATTTTTTTATAAATAAATACATATTTTTTCAATAAAGTGCAACCGCGCATTTGTAATATGAAGTCCCCACACTGATCCGACATTTTTCTAAACGTTCAAACGCGCAGTTGCACTTAACTGAAAAATACTTATTTGTTTAAAAAAATCATGATACCTATAGAAAACTCTCACTAATGAGCGGGCTCTCCACTTTATCCTATTTAAATAGTACATTTTTTAAAAGACATCCTTAAAAATGTTATCTGGGTCGCATTTTATTCTCCCAACACAGATCTTAACAAGAGCTGTCACCATAGGATGACTTATGCCCCCAATAAACACTTGGTAGAAGTTATGAGCTTTTTTCAAATCCTAAACGCAGATTTCGAACCTAAACGCGGATCCTAAGTTCAAGGTCAAGGTCACAGGGGTCAAAATTTGTGTGCGTATGGAAAGGCCTTGTCCATATACACATGCATGCCAAATATGAAATTGCTATCTGAAGCGACATAGAAGTTATGAGCATTTTTCAAAATCTAAACGCAAAGTGTGACGGACAGACAGACGAACAGATGAACGGACAGTCCGATCACTATATGCCCTCCTTCGGGGGCATAAAAATGTATTAGAATATCAAAATAAATCAGAAAGCCACATAAACTAGAGAGCGGACAACATGCTTAATCCTTGAAATGCACTAAGTGACCCCGTGACCTAGTTTTTGACCCGGCATGACCCATATTCGAACTTGACCTAGATATTGTCTTGATACAACTTCTTACCAAGTTTAGTAAAGATCAGATGAAAACTACTTCAATTAGAGAGCGGACACCATGCTAAATCCTTGAAATGCACTAAGTGACCCAGTGACCTAGTTTTTGACCCAGCATGACCCATATTCGAACTTGACCTAGATATTGTCTTGATACAACTTCTGACCAAGTTTAGTCAAGATCAGATGAAAACTACTTCAATTAGAAAGCGGACACCATGCTAAATCCTTGAAATGCACTAAGTGACCCAGTGACCTAGTTTTTGACCCGGCATGACCCATATTTGAACTTGACCTAGATATTGTCTAGATACAACTTCTGACGAAGTTTGGTAAAGATCGGATGAAAACTATTTGAATTAGAGAGCGGACACGAAAAGTGTGACAGACCGACAGCCTGACCACCTGACGGACAGTGCGAAAACTATATACCCCCTTTTCTTCGAAAGGGGGCATAAAAAGTCATGTGGTATAGGCACTGTGATTACTATGTAAATACCGGAGATCCAGTCCCGCTGCCTTCCATATGGAGTCCATCACACTGATAAGCTGAATGGTCAACATGTCCTGTCTCAGATCTGCGGCAAGAAAACATAATCAGCTCTTTATTTGGTTACTGGTTATGTTTCAGAAAATCAAATTCAACGGCCATTTGTAAAAGTAGTAATAGTAGAGTAGAGATGTCTATTTTTCGAAGCAAATGATTGTGATAAAATACAAACATCCTTGCCATCTTGGCGCATCATCTGCCTGCAATGGTAGGCAAAATGATAGATCTTATGACAAAATATTTATAATCAGGGCTAGTGCTCACTTTTCCTGAAGAAAGAGCTTAATTTTGTCAAAATCAAGAATAAAATAATATACTTACACGAACACATTATCATGTGAAGTTGGAATAAGACATCAATCTTTGAATAAACTGTGTTTTTTAAACCATGCATTATACACAGTTTTTCCTCTTGTATTTATTAATTTTGACAAATTATCTGTAAAATAGACACTTGGGTATATTCTTGCTTCAATTTTCATATAAATTGAATATACTATAAAACTGGATGTCCTCAACAAAAAAAAAACTGTACATGCAGGCATGAACAAATTAAAACAAGACCTGTCACCATAGGATGACAAATGGCTCCTTTTTCCACATTTTTGTAAACCTAAACGCAAAGTGTTTAATTTTCCACATTTTTTGAAACCTAAACGCAAAGTGTGACGGAATTTCAGACGGACAGTGCGATCACCATATGACCACCTTCGTAGGCATAAAAATAAAATTAAAATAATAAACAATACAATCGGAACTAAAACAAAAGTCATGGAAAAGGGCTTGTTATACTAAAAGTGTAGACAGAATATTACAAAAATACATTCAGAATATGAAATGAACAGGTATGCTAAAGAAAATTCCATAACGATGTCCATGCCAAGATTTATGTCTTATTCCGAATAAACATTATACAGTGTTCACAGCTTGACAGATACCATATTGTAAATTGTAATTTCATCAGTTTAATAGAATGAAAAGGCGAGGGATGTTAAGGTGAATTTTAAGAAGAAACTTCATCAATAATTACCTCCAAATATATGAAAAATCAAACTATGTTCTATATTTTCCGCTTAGCAAACAACAAAAGCACACTTATGGGTATACATAGCAATACCAGTAGTTAACACTATCAGTTATCAATATGATTCGTACTCATTAAAAAATATAACTGAGCCATGCTCTGGGAAAATAGGGTTTAATGCAAGTGCAAAGTGTTGCCCCAGGTTAGCCTGTGTTGTCTGCACAGGCAAATCACGGACAACACTTTCTGTCTATATGGTATTTATCCTTTTGTAAGAAGTCTCCACTTAAAGAAAATCCAGTTCAGGAGGAAAGTGTCGTCCCTGATTAGCCTGTGCAGACTGCAAAGGCTAATCTGGGACCACACCTTAGGCACATGCATTTAACCCTGTTTCCCCAGAGAAAGACTCAATTTAAGACTCCAGAATAATACAGCATAATACTCACCATCGCCATTTTTAAAGAGGATGGTGTAGTTCTTCTCCCAGACGTCGGCCATGGGGTCCGTGTTGTGCCAGACCATCCAGAGGGGCTTCTTCTTGGACATCTTCACCTGACACTGCTCATAGCTGAAACCAAACAAGGATTTGTTTAAGCCCCATTAACAATCAAAATCAACGAATATTTCGTAAAATATTTCATAAAATAAAGTAAACCCACAAAAAATCAGTGTTCCTTATAGCAATAGCCAAAATTCCAACGCTAGATGTGGTCTGGTAACATAGATTGAACAAGATTCAAACTACTCTCTTTGTTTTTGTTGAACAATATATTCAACACATGTTCATGTACCCTGTTAGTGGTCATGTTTTGTATGAAATGATATAATTTGCGGAAAATTAAAATGGAATATATTGTATTAAACAAAATAAAAAAGAACATTTTGCATCTTAAAGCCTGTTTTCCCAGAGCGAGGCTTATTTATATTTAACCCTTTGCATGCTGGGAAATTTGTCGTCTGCTTAAATGTCGTCTGCTGAATTTCTAAAATTAGCATTTTCTTCGATATTTTTCAAAGAATACTATCAGAATAGCAAACAGTTTGGATCCTGATGAGACGCCACGTTCTGTGGCGTCTCATCTGGATCCAAACTGTTTGCAAAAACCTTCAAAATCCGGTTCCAGCACTCAAAGGGTTAATTGTCATAGGAATGTATAAATCAATCCTACCTGACACTGCCTAGTCTGTGACTGCTGTTGAGCGGGAGGTGAGGAAAGTCTTACCTGACACTGCCCAGTCTATGACTGCTGTTGAGGGGTGATGTCAGGTTTGTGAGCACCTCATGGTAGTCGGGCTGCTGTAGCTGCTCATGAAGCATCCTCATCAACTCCTGCTTGTCCTGTGGGGGTAGTCAATGTATATACATGGTCATAAGGAATAGTAGGATTATTATCTAGTATTATCACAAATAAGTCGTCACTTCAACATTAACAGGACTTTGCCCAACTAATGTTCAAAATAATGAAGTTCAGCAAAAGATAATGTTCAAATGTTTAAAACTTTGTTGGGACTGAAAACTATTTTGACACACAAATAATTCTAGTTAAAAATTCCTGATGTTTCATATACATGTACAGCTGAACTTTGTAACATTGAAGTATTGAATTTGACTAAGTAGGAATCTGTTCGTTTTTGCCTTCTTGAATACTTTAAATGTTGTAACATGTATGAATTAATATTTCACTTGAAAAATGCTAGTTTTTTCATTTGTTTTGATTCTTTAAACAAAAGTGGGTTATCACACTTGAGTGTTTTTTATTAAAATACTGAATCTACTTCAAACACAAAAAGTAGAACAAAAACTTTAAATCCTTGAGTAGGCAGTTTCTACCCTTCATTAATTTTTTTCTTGGTTTCCAGCATTTTTTTAAAAACACACACTCATTGCATTATATTTCATAGTAAATCTCTTAAAATCACAAAATAATATTTTTAAGACATACATGATCAATCAGTTTACAGTAACATTTAACGGCACTTTCTCAAATCAATCCCCAGCTTACATCTTTCCCAGAAGACTTGAGAACGTTGGTGAGTTTGGTGAGCTTGTCCACCGCCTCCACCTGTTTGATGAGGGTCTTCAGGAAGTTACCGCTGCCTCTACAGAACGCCTCCAGTATCAGCCCATACCGTATACGCATCCCCGTGTGGTGCAGCTCTGACCTGCATACAGGCAAATACTGGGTCATATGGGTTGGCTCAGGGCTATACAATGGATAGACAAGTTGGAACTGACCTGCATAGCAGCAAATAGTGGGACATATAGGTTGGGATAGGAATATAGTATGAGCTGACAAGTTGGATCTGATCTAGGTTTAAGTGAGATAATTTAAACATTTGTTTCCTTGTTCCAATCCTCCCCTGATTTTTGTCATTTGAATGAAATGAATTAAAATCGAACAAAAACTCTACATCAGAAGATACATTCAAACACAAGACACATTCTTATATAAGACCCACATACTTGAGATGCCAGAAGAACTGTTGACCGATCCTCTGGTTCATGAGGGATCTCTTCAGCAGGAATCGGGTCAGCGGGTTGTCTAAGTATGGCTCAAACTTTAATGCCTAAAGACAAAATATGTGTAAAATTGTTATATAAAACAATAGGCATTGCCACTACATGCTGAGCACATTGTCAAGAATGCTTATAACAAGCAAATTCGTAGAATTGATATCCCCCGCAACATATATTTTGTTTAAGGATGGGTGCAAATCGGACGGATGAACATACTACTATACAAAGGGCCATTACTCTGTTATTAACAGATGGTGTACAATGCCATTTGGCGTGCATCATCCTCTTATCCATATATATACTCATACCAAGTTTCAATGAAATCCGCCAAAGCACTTCCAAGAAATTGCTCCGGACACAAGTGTTCCGGACGGACAGACGGACAACGCCAAAACAATATCCCTCCGCCTCTGGCGGGGGATAATTATTTAACTGTGCCATGCCCATGTTTGACCTTTTTAGTATGACCCTGACCTTTGCATAAAGGACACAGATCTTTCGTGCGACACTCCCCCTCCATACCATGTTCATTCGTGGTAAAATGTGAAATGAATAATGAAGTGACAGTCCAGACAAGCTGTACTTTGCCCACACTTGCCTTTAACCTTTGAGCGTGGGAAAATCTCCAAAGACTTATCCACATGGTGATAAGTTGTTTTTCTACAAATGCATGATGAATGTATGGTCCAGACAATCTTCGACATACACATGCATATTGCAAATGTATTATATGCTACTCAAATGTGAAAGCTATGTAGAACGTCTGCAAGCAGGCACCAAAAAATACAAGTTTTAACTTTTTTAATTTAACAGTGTAGGACAACTTTGTCGAGTATGCATCTATGGACACACAAACAAATAGATGGACAGACGGACAGGGATTTGTCCATGCTGATTCTAGTATATCCCACATCTTCCATGTCATGGAAGGTTTCATAAAGAAAATAAAATACTGGTTCAAACTAATTCATACATGCTCCAACAAAGTACCTGAATAAACTGCAGAAGGTATCTCTGTAGTTTGTCATCAGAAATTCCGATCTCAAGGCAGTGTACAGCGAACTGTCGCACACGTAAGTCTGTGAACGAACAGTCCAACAAATGTAGGGCAACCTCCGGTGTAACTGTCGGCCATTGCTTTAACAGCATGTACAGCTGAAATACACAAAGCATGCTTAAAATTATAATTAATACCTGAGAGGCTTGACTGCTCCAAGGCAGTGATCCGAGTTTAATTAAATCATTTTATTGTTAAAGTTGGTGTTTTTTTAATTAATCAAGTAGTGGAGCAAAACAAGAACTTCTCTTCGTATTGTTCGCTATATTGTATTGAATTACACAATATCAGGGGTTTCTGTGCTAATTTTTCGGGCACATACCAGATAAACCTAAAGACATTGTGAATCTCCATCTTTTACCTGTGAAACATTTTCCTGGTCATTCCATTTTATTGCACTCAATAGTTTTGGTAAAGAGTTTGGCTGATGTAGGCAGTAGTCCCTGCAAAATGGAAGACAATATAATGACATTTGCCATGCAATTTCTGTCAAACTTTTATACAAGAAACAAGTGATGTGTTTGTCAAACACTATTAACCATATATTTGACCTTTGACCTTGAAGGATGACCTTGACGTTGACCTTTCACCACTCAAAATGTGCAGCTCCATGAGATACACATGCATGCCAATAATCAAGTCGCTATGTTGAATATTGCAAAAGTTATGACCAAGGTTTACGTTTTGGGACATACAGACACACACACACAATGACAGACAGACAGACAGACAAACAGACAGACAGACTGACAGACAGACAGACAGACAGACAGACAGACAGACAGACAGACAGGCCAAAAACAATATACTCCCTCTTCTTCGATGAAGGGGGCATACAAATATTCTGATTCAAAAGCTATCTCTAGACAGCCTGCTTGACTATTCCTCTTTAATATTAGTATAATGTTTATTTTCTGTCAGCCTTATGTCATAATGACCACAAAAACATATTTGAAGTACAATGTCTGAAGTTGACTATCTTCAGTATTCATACAGTATACATATAGTAGAAGATAAGTGCCCATACCAATTAATCTAGTTGAATTGAATAAACTATGAAGCAAGGTCTGCATGAAAGCTGCCTACCAGGTTTTTTTTCCCACTTTTTGGGAAGATAGCCCATGGCTTTGGAATTGGGAATTTTAGCGGCATTTTCAAGAAATTGGGAAATAAATTCAGTAGCCTTCTTTTTTTGCGCTAAAAGTCCACTGATTTGGCAAGTAGTATTTTGATATAACTCTTTATCATAATTCAAATTAAAGAACAAAATCATTAGATGGTATTGAATTACAATTGAGATAAAAAAAAAAGCATTACACACATCTTCTTCTTCTAAAAAAAATAAAAAAAAATTGGGGAATTTTTGGCACAAAAGTAAACTTTTTGGGATTGGGAATATAGCCGTTTTTCGGCTATAAAATCGGGCCAAAAAAAACCTGCCTACACACACGAATTACATTATAGTACATCCATCCAAACTCCAGTTATTGAGCGATATCAATTTCTCTATTTTTAGCAACACTGACATGAACCCAAATGGCCTTTAATGAGATCCTGCCTTAGGTCTGCCTGTATGCAACATACAAACAAACTTATAGCACAATAATTTCATCCAAACTTAAGTTATCGGCGCAAACTTTTTCTTTTTTAAGTCACAGTTACATTGACCCCACTGGCCCCGAATGCAATCCCTCAATAGATCAACCTGTAACAAATCTACACACAATGGAAATTGGTAAGTAACCTCACACGGTTAAATTTGAATAACTGTAGGAGAAAGAGTGATAAGGAGATGTTGCACGTTTACCTAAAAACAGAGCATTACCCAGACGCAGATATTTGGGTGAGTAGTCCAGCTTAACAAATTCCAATAACAAACCCCTTACATTATTACCATATAGGATTAATTTACAAAAGGACAAAAAAATCTTAAAGGAGCAAGATTCAAACTATTGCAAGTAAAAAGACTCCAGANGATAAAAAAAAAAAAATAGACACTTCTTCTTCTTCTAAAAAAAATAATAAAAAAAAAAATTGGGAAATTTTTGGCACATTTTGGGAAAAAAGTAAACTTTTTGGGATTGGGAATATAGCCGTTCGGCTATACAATCGGGCAAAAAAAACCTGCCTACACACACAAATTACATTATAGTACATCCATCCAAACTCCAGTTATTGAGCGATAATAATTTGTCTATTTTTAGCAACACTGACATGAACCCAAATGGCCTTTAATGCGATCCCGCCTTAGGTCTGCATGTATGCAACATACAAACAAACTTATAGCACAATAATTTCATCCAAACTTAAGTTATCGGCGCAAACTCTTTCTTTTTTAAGTCACAGTTACATTGACCCCACTGGCCCCGAATGCAATCCCTCAATAGATCAACATGTAACAAATCTACTCACAATGGAAATTGGTAAGTAACCTCACACGGTTAAATTTGAATAACTGTAGTAGAAAGAGTGATAAGGAGATGTTGCACGTTTACCTTAAAACAGAGCATTACCCAGACGCAGATATTTTTATATTGGGTGAGTTGTCCAGCTTAACAAATTCCAATAACAAACCCCTAACATTATTACCATATAGGATTAATTTACAAAAGGACAAAAAAATCTTACAGGAGCAAGATTCAAACTATTGCAAGTAAAAAGACTCCAGAATGGTGTCCTGTTCTACCTTCGTTTCCATAGCAACTCTTTCTCCTGTTCAATTATTTCCGCCAAGGGGTCCCGATCTATGATCGCCATCAGTTGTTTTTCTTCTTCTCTCCAGTCATCGGCTTGCTGCAACAAAAATCAAAACGCTGAGGGCATAGAAATACTGATGCAATAAAGGCACTTAAAAACTGTGCGAGCTTGTTAAATAATAGTGACGAATATACCCTTGATGCGGTGTGTCTTCAATGTGCAGCAAGTTGGAACAACAAATCAAACCCCTGGGGCAGTTTTGAAGACTGCAGCAAGGTTTTATAAAAACAATCAAATTCGTTGAACTGATATCCCCCGCCAAACTACAGCTTTGTCACAGACGTGACTTATACCCCAACATGCTGCATTGACACAGAATATATACAAAGGGCCATAACTCCGTTATTAACAGATGGTGTACAATGCCATTTGGCGTGCATCATCCTCTTATCCATATATATACTCATACTAAGTTTCAATGAAATCTGCCAAAGCACTTCCAAGATATGGCTGCGGACACAAAAGTGCTGGACGGAAGGATGGACGGACAGACAACGCCAAAACAATATTCCTCCGCCTTTGGCGAGGGATAAAAATGTAGACAAATTCTATACAAGATAATATACCATGCAGTACACTGTAGTTCCCCTAAAAATATGCTTCAAGTAATTTTGAAATACAGACTAACCGGTGATAGCTAACACCTGCTTTAAGCAACTACCTCAAGTAAAGGCCCGCTACTACTTCCCCAAATTTCTATGAAAAAGATTTACAATTACCAACACCTCTATTCTGTGACTAAAGACCACATGCAGTTGTCTTAAGTTCCCCGGGATAAATTAATAAGCAGCCGAGTGTCGGTACATAATTAGGAAAAGAATCATTAAGTCATAGAATGTCTCAGTTGAAAAAGGGGCATAAGTTTGGTAATGTTTAACATAGGATGATGCACATATATAACTTCACATCATAATGAACATTACCAGAATGTTTGAATGTTGTACATTACATGTAAACAGACAGAGAGAGAAAAGTCCATAGTGATTCCAGGATTCCAGTATAACTGCTTTCACATCAAAAGGGGTGATATAAAAAGAGACTTCCTTTAAACGAAAATAATTTAAAAGCGGAAAGTGTCATCCATGATTTGCCTTTTGGAAGACTCTTTACACATATTCATTAAGCCCCCTTTTCCCAGAGCGTGCCTCATACCAGAGCCAGTGAAGAAAAGCTGTCCCGATTTGTCGCAAGTTTAGCCAGGTCCTCCAACTGGTGATCACTGGGATACGTCAGCGTCGGGCTGAAGTTCTCGAACTCGATCTCGAGACACGGGCAGTCCTTGTCCGGGTTTGAGCCCGGGATGCCGAGAGGGTTGAGCAACTCCTCGAGCCCGTGAGGCATCGGCCACAGCTGCAGGCTCACCATGTCGTTCATCAGGTGATTGTTGAAGTCAAACAGCTGCAGGTTTCCCCAGGCCAGTGCATAGTAGATCTGAAATAGAGTGGGGTGTGATGTATTCCATTATGTGTAAGTGATGTGTAACCTGTATGTCATTTGTAAATCTAAGTCTTTGTGTCATAGCATTACTGATATATAGGCTTTTTGTGGTAATCAACAGTTGAAAGTAGCTTGAGATCAGTGCAAAGTAGATCTGAAATGGTGCGGCACAACGCGTCAGTTGTGTATGCTGTAATACCATTTTTATTCGTGGGACAGTTAATTCTCTTAAATTTAGATTTTGGTTCAAACCATGTATTTTAGTTTCCAACAAATAATAGCTTGATTAGTGATTCTTTGAGCTACCAAATAGGTGTTATCACCACAAGTTNAACTAGAGCTTTGTCACAGACGTGACTTATACCCCAACATGCTGCATTGACACAGAATATATACAAAGGGCCATAACTCCGTTATTAACAGATGGTGTACAATGCCATTTGGCGTGCATCATCCTCTTATCCATATATATACTCATACTAAGTTTCAATGAAATCTGCCAAAGCACTTCCAAGATATGGCTGCGGACACAAAAGTGCTGGACGGAAGGATGGACGGACAGACAACGCCAAAACAATATTCCTCCGCCTTTGGCGAGGGATAAAAATGTAGACAAATTCTATACAAGATAATATACCATGCAGTACACTGTAGTTCCCCTAAAAATATGCTTCAAGTAATTTTGAAATACAGACTAACCGGTGATAGCTAACACCTGCTTTAAGCAACTACCTCAAGTAAAGGCCCGCTACTACTTCCCCAAATTTCTATGAAAAAGATTTACAATTACCAACACCTCTATTCTGTGACTAAAGACCACATGCAGTTGTCTTAAGTTCCCCGGGATAAATTAATAAGCAGCCGAGTGTCGGTACATAATTAGGAAAAGAATCATTAAGTCATAGAATGTCTCAGTTGAAAAAGGGGCATAAGTTTGGTAATGTTTAACATAGGATGATGCACATATATAACTTCACATCATAATGAACATTACCAGAATGTTTGAATGTTGTACATTACATGTAAACAGACAGAGAGAGAAAAGTCCATAGTGATTCCAGGATTCCAGTATAACTGCTTTCACATCAAAAGGGGTGATATAAAAAGAGACTTCCTTTAAACGAAAATAATTTAAAAGCGGAAAGTGTCATCCATGATTTGCCTTTTGGAAGACTCTTTACACATATTCATTAAGCCCCCTTTTCCCAGAGCGTGCCTCATACCAGAGCCAGTGAAGAAAAGCTGTCCCGATTTGTCGCAAGTTTAGCCAGGTCCTCCAACTGGTGATCACTGGGATACGTCAGCGTCGGGCTGAAGTTCTCGAACTCGATCTCGAGACACGGGCAGTCCTTGTCCGGGTTTGAGCCCGGGATGCCGAGAGGGTTGAGCAACTCCTCGAGCCCGTGAGGCATCGGCCACAGCTGCAGGCTCACCATGTCGTTCATCAGGTGATTGTTGAAGTCAAACAGCTGCAGGTTTCCCCAGGCCAGTGCATAGTAGATCTGAAATAGAGTGGGGTGTGATGTATTCCATTATGTGTAAGTGATGTGTAACCTGTATGTCATTTGTAAATCTAAGTCTTTGTGTCATAGCATTACTGATATATAGGCTTTTTGTGGTAATCAACAGTTGAAAGTAGCTTGAGATCAGTGCAAAGTAGATCTGAAATGGTGCGGCACAACGCGTCAGTTGTGTATGCTGTAATACCATTTTTATTCGTGGGACAGTTAATTCTCTTAAATTTAGATTTTGGTTCAAACCATGTATTTTAGTTTCCAACAAATAATAGCTTGATTAGTGATTCTTTGAGCTACCAAATAGGTGTTATCACCACAAGTTTGGAAAAACCCATCTTATATGTAGGCATTAAAAATTTTAACCCATTTTATTCACCAATGATAGCTTCATTCAAATAATAACTAGAGCCTTGTCACAGACGGGACGTATACCCCCACATGCTGCATCGACACAGAATATTTTGCATGCTGTCTTCACAAAACAAGAGAAGGTGATATATGTTTATGAATTATTATGCCATTATCATTTATGGCCATTTTGACCTTTGAACTCTTGAATTCTTTCGCATGACACGCCGTCCAATGACTGTGAACAAAATTAATGTACAGAGTCATTTTAAAATCTCACAATTAATGACATAGTTATGGCTCGGACAAGCTCATTTATGGCCATTTTTTACTTTTGAACTCCAAGTGTGACCTTGACCTTCGAGATATCGACATAATTCTTTTGCATGTCACACCGTCCAATGATTGTGAACAAATGTACAGAGTAATTTTAAAATCTCACAATGAATGACATAGTTATGGCCCGGAAAGCTCATTTATGGCCATTTTTGACCTTTCAACTCAAAGTGTGACCTTGACCTTGGAGATATCGACCTAGGTCTTTTGCATGACACACCGTCCAATGATGGTAAACAAATGTGCTAAATGATATTAAAATGTAACGATAAATGACATAGTTATGGTCCGGACAATCTTTCGGTATAAAACGCACTAGTGACCCCGTGACCTAGTTTTTAACCCGGCATGACCCATATTGAAACTTGACCTAGAAAATTATCTAGATACAACTTGTGACCAAGTTTGGTGAAGATTGGATGAAATTTTGGGACAGACTGACGGACAGACAGACCGACAAAGTTACTTCTATATAGCCCCCATGACCAATGGTAATGGGGGTACATGACCAATGGTAATGGGGGTAGAACAAGTATTAACGGTACATACAGTATGTGATTTTGAAAGTATTAAAAAAGTGCCAGCTTCATTTTTACCTACATATGAGTGGGTTTTTCCAATTGTGTCCATTCCAGATTAAGTCTATTACTTTCCCAGAATGAAGATTTGTAGCAGGTAAATGACCCATTTTTGAAGTTTGTTTATGATAAACATGATGCGAATACATAGCCACAAAACCACACAATTTCATGCCAACAAATATTAATGGTTTTAAAGTAACTTTTGTGTGTTAATATCAGATTGTGCAATGTATTAAGTGGTTAAGTTTTGTGAAGTGTAAATCCGTGAAAGTTTGGACAAGTTTACAAGGAAACCCATTTTCAATATGTTGTGCCTAGCTTTGTAGGAAAACCTCTTTATAATGATGACTTAATTGGGAAATCCATGTTTTTCTCTGATTCTACAATTGATTTCATATTGCTTACTATGATGTAAAATAAACTTAAGCTTAAAATTAATAAGGCCACCCAAATGGGAAAGCTGTGATAGCGTAAGGAAACCTATAACTTCTACATGGTTTTGCTATTAAAATTAAATTGCAAAACTTCTGACAACATTTTAATTTCAAAATTCAGAAGAAAGTTCATAGTATAGAAATGTTACTCCAAAGATGCACCATTTACCAAAGCAATGCATAACGTCATTGCTGTCACTGCCTACCTTTCTGTTCTTGCGTTTGCTGATGGTGCACAGCGAGAAGCAGATCTTGGCGCTGCGCGGGATGTCGGGCAGGAAGATGAACTCGAGCCACTCGTTCCAGCGAGGGTTGTCCCAGTCCATCTCCTTCGTCAGCTGGTTCTGACACAGTGCCTCGGTCCCGTGGTACAGGCCCGCCCTCACATAAATCTGAAATAAAGCAAAACAGTATCATGAAGTTTTTGTTTTTGTCCGCATATTATTAAACAAGAGATATGTTTGTCAGAGACACAATGCTACCTACTGCGCCACTTTGATTATTATTATTTTTTATTTTTTTTAAACTTTAACCTTGAAGGATGACCATGACCTTTCACCACTCAAAATCTGCAGCTCCATGAGATACACATGCATGCCAAAGTTATTTAATTTAATTATGATGTACGTTTTCCATAATTCTGCAACACATATATAGAAACATTTTAACAGGGAGACTTTTTTTTTTAAACATAAATAAGCAAAGCACAACTAGAAGAGTGTCCCCGTATGCTGTCCCTAAATCTTTTATATGATAAATACAAACCTAGCTATTTGAACCTTATTTAACATCCATTCAGTGCTCCAGCTAAGATTTGAAAAGGGCAGGGGGGGTAATTTGTCAAAAGGGCACTTTCGAGCGCAGTATTTTGTCAAAAGGGCACTTTCGAGAACGCAGTCTTATCCGGAATGCTCCCTGTTGCATATTAACCTTTATATTATTGATAATTGTTAGAATATATTATTTCCATTTTATTAAACCCTGCAACCAAAATGTCAAAATGTCAAAATGAGGAATAAATTAATAACAATGTAATAAGAGATTTTTAAATTATAAAATGTCTAAAAAACAAGAGATGTGTTTGTCAGAAACACAATGCCCCCTACTGCGCCGTTTTTTTGTGTGTTTTTTTTTTACCTTTGACCTTGAAGGATGACCTTGACATTTCACCACTTAAAATGTACAGCTCCATGAGATACACATGCATGCCAAATATGAAGTTGCTATGAATTATATTGCAAAAGTTATGACCAATTTTCGAAACCTAAACGCAAGTGTGATGGAATTTCAGAAGGACAGACAGACGGACAGACAGACAGTGCGATCACTATATATGCCACCCTACTGGGGGCATAATAAAAGGGCAGGGCAGGGCCTTGGAAGGGCAGGGCGGAGCTTTGGAAGGGCAAGGCAGGGCCCCCTTCCATTTAGGCCTAGCTGGAGCACTGGTCCATTTCTAGCGCATAACAAACGTATTGTTAAATACCATACAAAACTGGCTGGAACTTTGGAAAGAGTTTTAACAGTTATCAATGATTATATTCTAATAAAAAAACGTGATGTTAATAAACTGCAAGTGAGAATGATGTTATAAACTAAAATATATGGGAGCTAATTGTGATAATGTTGTGATTTGAACAATACAAATACAAAAACATTTATATAGCGCAAAAACTATAAATATTCTATTGCGCTTCACAAAACGTCCTATATACACATATTCAGATATCATCTGGTGAGCTTGCAGGTTACTGGAATGTATCTAAGTGTTGTGGAATCGCTCAAATAGGTAGGTTTTGAGTTTGCTCTAAAATGCTGTTTCCGAGTCAGCCGATTTCAAATGTCCGGGAAGCACATTCCACCATTTCGGTCCTACCACAGCTAGTGACCTGTCGGCAATCTTTGTTCTATGCCTTGGCACACGAAACTGAATGCCTTCTGATGATCGCAAGCGGTAGCTTTCGTGTGCATGTGTGAACATCGATCGGAGGTAAATAGGCGCAGTGCCCTTCACGACCCGGAAAACAATGACCAGCACTTTGAACATTATTCTTGCCTGCACGGGAAGCCAATGTAATCGTTTTAGCAAGTCGGAACTATGTTCTTCATATGATGCGCAGGTAACTTACCTGGCAGCATTGTTTTGAATTCTTTGTAATTTTTTTAGCTGATATGCTGGAATGTCAGCAAAGTGTCCATTACAGATACAATTTATCTCCTTTGTTAACAATATGGAAAAGTACAGTGTGCAAGTATTGGTATATCTAACGATTTTTTTGTTTCAATGAACACATTTTTTTTTTATAAATTTTGAAATGTCATAATTATCTGGTTTAAATTAGAAATATCTTTGTTTTCCCTCAAATTATGTATCTTTCTATGTTAGCAATTTGTTCATAAATGTTTTCAATCATAATATCGTTAGTTCTCAAATGTGGTCACAAGCAAAGTATTCACACAAATGACCAACAATTGTGCAGTCTAGTCAGGAGCAAGTGACCTGTCGGCAATCTTTGTTCTATGCCTTGGCACACGGAACTGAATGCCTTGTGATGATCGCAAGCAGTAGCTTTCGTGTGCATGTGTGAACATCGATCGGAGGTAAATAGGCGCAGTGCCCTTCACGACCCGGAAAACAGTCTAGTCAGGAGCAATCTTGTCCACTATCAAGTCATGCAAGATATTCTGGTCTCAATACCGGACAGGGCAGATCCTGACCAGACTGCATGGATGCGCAGGCTGGTCTGGTGGAGCTACACTGGCTACATATCGCATAAAACCCCTTTTAGCATGACGCTCCTCTTTTGTGCCTATTGTTAATTTGACGTTGTGGTAATAAACGGTACCCATGTTTTCACAGCTTTGCTTAAATGGACCATACAGGAATTTCCTTACTGTCACACGGGAGAAAGATGGCAATGACATGTGACAGGAGGCAAAATGCCTTTGGGCTGCACTGTACCAGTCCAAACGAATTCAATAAAAAGAGGTTCAGCAATACCTTTCCGCCTTGCTCCTTGACGTTGACATTGGTGGCACAGTGGACCTTCATCTTGAAATTGACATGGATCCTGTCCAGGATAGAGATGGTCTGCTTGTTGCATGCATCGTTCAATGCCTGAATACCTGTAACATGAATCATAGATAAATAGTCTAATTCATGGACCAGTAAGTGTCAAGGATAGAGATAGTCTGCTTGTTGCATGCATCGTTGAGTGCCTGAATACCTGTAACATGAATCATATNCATTTTGTTCAATGTGTATAGCCCTTGCCCGGATTAACATGCCATTTATTTTCTCTTCTACAATATTGTCATATTCTATTTTTGTTTCTCTAATTGATTTTATAATGTTTTCATCATCATCAGTGTTATTGTTTAATTGCTTTTCTAATGTCTCTAGTTTTTCGATAATTTGATGTTCTTTCTCCTGATTTCGTTTTTTTGTCACAGATGAAAATTTTATACTTACGTTTCTAACAGTCCCTTTTATCAGCTCCCATAAGGTATTTGGATTACTATTTTTGTTAAGTTCTACTACTGACTGTATTTCGTGTTTGATTTGTGTTTGATACTCTTCTTTTAGCAGTATAGTAGTATTTAGTTTAAAGTATCCAGGTCCTTTGTCTTGTATTTTGTTATCGATAGTTATTTCTATAAGTGAATGATCTGTTTTGTAGCCTGGTTTTATTTTGGCTCTATTTATTATGTTACATAGATTTTCTGAAATTAAAAAGTAATCGAGTCTACAAAATATGGCTGGTTTTCCATTTGAGTGCCATGTGTAACGTGTTTGCTCCGGGTGAGATGCTCGCCATATGTCAATTAAGTTACATGAATTTATAATGTTGTTAATGTCAGCGGACATTACTGCGAATAGTACGACGGACACTGACGTATATTGTACTTGCCGCAGACCATGGGACGGACTGTTCATGATACAATGCGACTATTGCGACGAATGGTATCATGGGTCATGTGTTGACATAACACAGACTGACACACTTGACATTGATTGATAAGTACAGGTGTCCTACATGTAAGAGACGACGGACGTAACTGGATGTATGTTTAATAATTTGAGTTACTTACAAAAGGTAATCATTGGGGCTTATTGGCACCAGCGAGTTACTTACAAAAAGGTAATCATTGGGATTATTGGCACCAGCGAGTTACTCTAACAATAAAGGTTCAATTTAACTTGTATGCTGGGGCATTTCCAGTCCCAATAAGTTCCTTTGACTGTAGAGGTTCAATTTAACTTATATGCTGGGGCTTTTTCAGTCCTAATAAGTTCCTTTGAATGTAGAGGTTCAATTTAACTTATATACTGGGGCTTTTCAGTCCAAGTAAGTTTCTTTGAGTTGTAAAATCTTGTAAATTTGTGAATAATAACGCTTGTCTGTCCTACAAAGGTTAACTTAAAGTGTTGTGCTTGGGGCTTTTCAGCCCTAAAGTGAATTGATTCCGTATAGAATGCCTGAATGTTTGAAGATAATCGTCTGTTTTAGTATACCGACATCATCTCGTTACTAGTCATCTATCCTGTCCAGCGGCCTTCTTCAATAAAGTCGGGGGGAGTGTTGTGACTTTGCCCCTGATCCGTAACGAGCCGAGAGAAGATGGGACATAGACCAGACGAGCAGTGCGGGTTTTAGCGTGTACCGGTAGTGACGACAGACGATGCGGGTTCAACTTTGGCATTCGAAGGACCGAGACGAAGCGAACAACATCTCTTGATATTGTCTTGTACATCGTGTTAACAAACTTGTATTTTAAAGAAGAACGTCTTGGTTTTAATAGTAGAATCACATAATTTCGCTCAAAACCAAGAAAAAAAGCCCACACCCAAAATAAGGCCAGAAAAATACTTCGCGAAAAATCAATGAATTGGAACAAAACTCGAACTTGATCTGTAAGTCTAGCCGGTAAACTCACAAACTAAACATCAGGTAAATATCTGAAAAGGTAAAGGAAAAAAACTCCGAAAACAAAATGCTGTACGGACGAATGGACGGACAGTCCGACTGCTATATGCCACCCTTTACAAAACTTTTAAACATCTTTCGTAAGGAACCTATTACCCAGTCAAATGTGTGTGATGTGCATTATTGTATGTACTGTGAGTACCTAACCTTTTGCGAAAATTTGATTTCGAGATCAGATTTCAAATGAATAAATATCTTGAATTTGCTCGCTGAATACAGACTTAATGCATGTGGGTAGCCTGGTATTTTGCTAATTAGAGAAGAACACAAAATATAATAATGTACTTCACAGGCTTCACAACACTTTATGCACAAGCATTAACCCTTTGCATGCTGGGAAATTTGTCGTCTGCTAAAATGTTGTCTGCTAAATTTCTAAAATAAGCATTTTCTTCGATTTTTTTTCAAAGAATACTATCAGAATAGCAAACAGTTTGGATCCTGATGAGACGCCACAGCCATCTGGATCCAAACTGTTTGCAAAGGCCTTCAAAATCCGGTTCCAGCGCTCAAAGGGTTAAGCCCGGTTTTCCCAGAGCTCCTATGCATTATACATACCTTTCTGTACATATGATGGAACGGTGAACGGTATATCCCTGATAGTTGCATAAACATTGTCCTTGGTCAGTAACATCAATTGAGGTATGTTGCCAGTCTCTATACATTCACGGATACACTGAAATATCAAGAATATTGAATCTCAAACAAATTTGTCCTGCATGTAAATGCGCAACATAACCCTTTGCATGCTGGGAAATTTGTTGTCTGCTGAAATGTCGTCTGCTGAATTTCTAAAATTAGCATTTTCTTCGATTTTTTTTCAAAGAATACTATCAGAATAGCAAACAGTTAGGATCCTGATGAGACGCCACGTTGTGTGGCGTCCCATCTGGATCCAAACTGTTTGCAAAGGCCTTCAAAATTCGGTTCAAGCGCTCAAAGGGTTAAAGGTAACTTCAAACATGATTCTCTCTAGTCAAGAATAGACAAAAAACAACTTATCATAAATGATCCCCCTTTTGGTTTTATTCATACAAATGCCCTCCCAGTTTAATTCATACGCAAAATAACCCAAATTGTTGTTTATTAACTAATAAAGAACATGAAATATAAAATTAATAATCATCTGAATTATTGACTAATTATCTTTAAGAAAGAATCAATACCAGGGATATTTTACAGACAAAGTAAAAGAAATTTCTAGTCCCTCCATAGGGTATTCCTCACCATGTCAACCAAACAATGTCTTGTAGAAAACAAGATTGCTTTTTTCTAAGAGGTCTGATGAACTCAGCCTTGGGTAAATGCAATTTTTCTCTGACAAATAGTTTTTTTTTATTTTATGTTGATAAGGGTAAAAAAAATGTGAAAACTGAAGGCTTCATATAAGGCCAGTGTTTTTTAATCAAATTTGGGACCATTATTTGGCCCCATACCCAACTTCAAAAAGTATTTATTTTTCACAAATGACTGCCTTAAATTCCCAATTGAAGGTTTCCAAGAAAAATTAAAAAAAAATGTGTAAATAAAATGCAACATTTTGTTTATTTCCCTATGTAGCTGAATGGGTTGAACCTTAGTTTATATAACATTGAAAACATTTATTCTCAATTCCAAAGTATTTGTAAGAAAAAAAATGAAATCCACCAATTACCCAATTTAAGTCAAGTAATGCAATTTTTCCCAAATCCAAAGGTCACTGGCTCAATTTCCAAAATGGTGAAATAACAAACAGCATGCAGATGGGAATCATATTCCCTGATAATTTGGGGGGATAAATTAAACAAGGTCTTTACGTTCTAATTACCTTATATTGACTAATTGGATATCCTTCAAACAAGAAATCATCATAGCCACAGACTTTGAGAACGTAAGTATGCGAGAATGCCTCTATACAACGCTCCGTTTCCCCTCTTGACTGACCCTTTGCCCGACCCCGTCGTCGTATAGTCTCCGCTATAACGTCGATTGGTTTTGCCGCGTGGGATATTCGTACAGTGTACTTGTTGCGTGAGCTGTCTGAGTGTACCACCCACACACAGACTAGAATTTGTTTATCTGGAAGAGAAAAAACAGCAGATTTAATACATTTCAAAATCGCTGTCATGAAAATGGGAGGAGCTTTGCAAGCCTATATGACAAACAGCCAGAAAATAGAAAAAGTTTTATATCATTCAAGTTGGTGAAATTAATTTTGTGTGGTCAGGCAGTCTGGTCAGGGGTTACCATGTCCACTAATGAAACCAGACTTTGCAGATGCACAATCTGATCGGGAGCTACACTGACTGCATAAGGCTGGAACCGAATTTTGAAGGCCTTTGCAAACAGTTTGGATCCAGATGAGACGCCACAGAACGTGGCGTCCCATCAGGATCCAAAATGTTTGCTTTTCTGATAGTATTCTTTGAAAAAAAATTCGAAGAAAATGCTAATTTTAGAAATTCAGCAGGCGACATTTTAGCAGACGACAAATTTCCCATCATGCAAAGGGTTAACATGACGCAGCTCAGTTTATCGTTGTGGTGTGACCTTTATATGAATTGGTAACCTTTGAAGTTGGGCTAAAAACTTCTTAAGATAAAAAGTAGCCAATTATGCATTTAACTTTGAAATATACCGATATTACTCATAACTCAACAGGTTTGATTTAGTTTAAATTGATGGCAGTTGTCTGTGATAATTACTCTTATAGAATCATACATGTACTATTTACATACCTGTTTTATACACATCTAGATACATATATGCGTGTAAATGTACTTACACATTAAAGGGACTTGTTCACAGATTGTTGATCAGTATTAATTATTTAAAAGGCGTTAGAAATGCCAATTACTGAATAATTTGGAATGTTTCTTTTGTTTTTCGTCATATTTTGTGGCAACACATGAATCACTTACATGAAGTACCGAATTCAGTGTATTTTTTTTTATCCCAGATGGCCGAGTGGTAAAGGCGGCTTTTAATCCAAAGGTTTGAGCCCAGGTAAACCTTTTTTGTTCTTTCATAATTTATATTCTTGGTATTACATGTATATACTGAAGCTTTTCACTTCCAATGTTGACATTTATTAATTCAAAGCATTTATTGACGAATTTAAAAAAAATAAATGCAAAAATCTGCAAACAAGTCCCTTGATTGGAATATGTATTTTTAATAATATCAGCAAGTTTATACAGTTATAAGTACTATCTATATCTAATTAAATTTCAGTATAAGTATATCAATTCACAGAAAAAAAATCTGCTTGGTGTAGCTATACAGCTGATGGGGAGCATAATATAATGATTGTTTACATAGAATGATTTACATATGACCCGCATCATGCGAAAATGTGTGTTATGCCATTTGCGGCCAGCGTTGCTCCAAACCAGCCTGCGCAAGTGCGCACTCTGGTCATGAGGTTCGCTGTCCGCTGTTAAGTCACGCAAGGTTATGTGGTCACGCAAGCTTTGGTGGTCTCACAAGCGGCCAACGTAGCTCCTGAACAGACTGCGTGCTGGTCTGGAGCTACGCTCTCAGCATATGGCATAAGACCAATTTTCACATGACATGGCTTATATACATGTAGGCGTTTGTGGACACTCACTATCGGTTCCTTTCTCATCTGGAAGTAAACAATTCTTATTACTGACTTAAAAACTGTAAACAATGACTATAGATATAAATGTGTATTTGGAAAAGATAAAAGTTTGTAACCTGATAAGCTTTTTGAAATATTAACTACATGTACCCGGTAGTAAAAATAACCGTTCAATACGGGCTTTCAATCCCATTGAGGTATTGTTTAGTTGAGAAAAGATCACTGTTTGTGATTGGTCATGGCAAAGCAGCCTGTAAAGCTAGACGCTATGATGGCATTTCACATTTTCTTAATGGAATTACATTGTACCATTTAAAAAAAATAATTATGTCATTTATACAGACCAGAAAATGTTGAAACTTGATATGACACAATAACGGTTATTCAACTTCAATTGAATAACTTTTTTCATACAATTAATAGCATTTAAAAGATTCAAGTTCAGTTTAGTACATCTATTGACATTTCAACAGTATACAATCTAGCTTAGCCTCCTTGTTTTTTACATAGAAATGAGTTCAAGAGTTCTTAGCAATGGGAAAAGCAGAATTGATTTCTTTATAATGTTACTTGAATGATCAGTGTTTTGCTATATCACCGAATGTTTACGACATAGGTAAGAGGTTCCCCTTGCTAAATTGTGTTAGCCAAATTTGCTTCAATATGGCAAAATTCATGCAGACAATTTTATTGACTGATCAATACAAATTTATATATCGTAATTGGTGAATTTGCAGTTTATTTGATGGATGGAAGAGTAATCCGTGTTATATCAGATTACATAGCAATAAAACATCCAGTACTGCCAATTAGATAACCAATTTACTGTCCATTTATTTTATTGTAGAATCTTCTATCAGTCATGATTTTCAGTTTTCAAATACAAGAATGATGGAGCCACTTGAAAACTCAACCTACACGCACCCAGACCCCTCGTTACCTGGCAGTTTCTCCTCTAGATGTGAAGGCAGTTTAGCAGACGACTCCACATCAGGCGGATACAAGTACAGGGCCAAGCTGTGTTTGCCGTCACGACGTCTCTCCTCAAACGCCTCTTGACAGATTTTGAGAATATTGCGTCGGAAGGTCATTACTTCCAGGTCCTTCATTTCGTTGAACTCGTTCACAGAAATGCCAATAGCTGTGCCTGGAAGCATTTTGACAATGAGCATGAACATGAGCTGTTTTGAAAAATGTTTTACAGCCTCAACATATGGCAAAGTTATGTCTGTGACTGAAATTTTAAAGCTGTTTTTAATAAGACTGCTGACTTCTAAGTGTTACTTTAACCTTTGATGCCAAATAACAAATCTCTGGGCCTTGTGTTTTCAGACAAGATTTTCTACTATATACATGTGTATAAGGAAAACAAGTAACACTTTGGGTTAGGCAAATTTCATACCCAGGGACATGATTTCAACAAACTTGGTTGAAGACCAACATATGATTTTATACACCAAATATTAAACCCCTATTAAACACTTATTATTTCAGAGATTTGTATTAATTATTTACTATTTTTTAAGTCTAAATTAATATTGTAACCCCTGGACATGGCCAGTTTTGTCCACAGGAGTATGATTTGAACAAATCATGCCAAATAATGCGCCTGTGGGCCGTGTGGTTTAAGAGAAGATTTTTGATGTAACAGTCTATATAAATATAATTTGACCCCAGGGGCATGGCCAGTTTTTACCCCCACCCTATGTAAGGCCAAACTTCATGCTCAGGCGTTCTTTTACACTGATCATAAATTCCCCCAAAAAAATCACTTCAAAATTGATTCACATTTAGAAAGTGTGATTATTTCTTTGAATATCAACGGAATTACCAATTTCATAATTCTGCATTTTCTCCTCACGATTCCCTTTCGGCTCAACAACCTTCAAGATAGGCTGAAATAGACGCAAATCACAGAGACGACGAGTTTCATCATAGAATTCCTCTCGCACAGCATCTTGTGTGATTCCGACAAATATGTAGGATGAAGAATCCGTGAGTTTGTGAAACAAAGGGTGTCGTTTTGCTTCCATCCAAAGATCCGACTTGATTTTCTCCATGGTGGCATCGCGATTGCACCTGAAAGGAAAAAGACTGAGCGTGAAGTTTCTGTGATTTACAATTCCATATTAATTCAATTTATCACTAACGATGATTATTACCCCCACATACTGACTTGACACAGACATAGAGCCTTATCGGTGTGGTTAAGGGTTAAAAAGACATATGAGCCGCGCTCTGTGAAAAGGGGGTTTATTGCATGTGCGGACAGTGTCGTCCCAGATTAGCCTGTGCAGTCTGCACAGGCTAATCAGGAATAACACGTTCCGCTCAAACTGAATTTTTGCTGAGAAGAGACTTTCTTCAAATGAACCAGAGATGTGTTTGTCAGACCTTTAAACTTGAAGGATGACCTTGACCTTTCACCACTCAAAAATGTGCAGCTCCATGAGATGCACATGTATGCCCAATATGAAGTTGCTATGTTCAATATTGCAAAAGTTATGACAAAAATTTAACCATGGTTAAAGTTTTGTAAAGACAGAGTGACAGACAGACAGACAGACAGACAGACAGACAGGCCAAAAACAATATACCCCCTCTTCTTTTTAAAAGGGGGCATAAAAAGCCTTGGTGGTTTAGGGTTAAAAAGACATATAAAATGAGTGTACGCACCTCAGTGGAATGATGAGACCGGTGGGCATAAGGCAGTCCACGAAAATCTGCTGGGGCATCAGATGGTGGCCCCATAGCTCTCCGGAACTGGGCGGCATCTCACCTCAAGGGACCCTGTGTTCCTGCTACAGGGACTACACTGCCAGGCGTCTTAATTAATGTATCTTCCAGTGGTAATCAAGGGCCTCCCACACTGTGACCCCCCTTAAAAGGACTCTGCTTCAAGGTCTTTTATGTGTAATATGTTTTTTTTAAGCAAGTACGCTTTCCTAGTTTAAGGGCCCCACACCATGTGTCAACTTTAAAACTAAACACGCTTCTGGATTTCAGGGTTTGTGTCACTGTTATAGACCAAGTACACTTCTGGATTCTTCAAGGCCTGTGTAAATGTTATAGACCATGTACACTTTCAGATATTTCAAGGCTTGTGCAACAGTAACTGTTACAGACGTAGTGCACTTTTGGATTTCAAAGCCTATGTCACTGTTATAGAATTAGTACAGTCTGGATTTCAAGGCATGTGTCATTGTTTTAGTACACTTTCCCAGTTTCAGGACCTATCACCCAGTGTCATCATTATGTGGCTTCATCTCAAGGCCTTTCCTCAAGGGATCCTGTGTGACCGTTATGTAACGAGTACGCTGCTCCTTTCAAGGCTATAAACCCCTGCCTGGACTGCCAGTCTTCAAGCACAAGGCATCATGCATGAACCTGGAAGCACAGAATTTAGAAATACAAGTTTTGATTTATTTTAATTTTAGAGCAGTTAATTTTAAGGCAAAACCACAAATGTGTGCATTGTACACAGATTCCCCAGCTAAATGCCATTGGACACATAAATGTGTGTTGTTCGATATTCATCATGCGAATTTCTATAAAAAAAATATCAGTAACAACATTAACAAAGGGAAATCACTCTAAAAATAGGAAAGCAAGAGTTATTCTTCTTGTGCACTGCACATCTGCTCTATAAAATCTACCTACCAATAAAGTTGTAACTTGATACCTCTTAGTTTGCAAGATATGCTCTTGAAAAAATGAAAATGCAAAAAAAAAACAAAGGGCAATAACTCTACATATAGCAGTAGTTATAGTTCTTGTGCAATTCACATCCTCATAATGAAATATACCTACCTATTAAGTTTCAATTGATTCCTTCTAGTTTTCAATATATCTTCCAGACATAATTTAAGAACACAAGTTATTGCCTTGTCCAGGTATGTTATAAAAAACAAGGCTTGTCACCGTAGGATGACATATGCCCCCGTTTTCCACAATTTTCGAAACCTAAACACAAAACCTTAACACAAAGAGTGACGGAATTTCAGACGGACAGACAGACGGACAGTGCTATCACTATATGCCACCCTACCAGGGGCATAAAAATGTAACTGCAAACATCAACAAATGGCAATAACTCTAAACATAGAGGGGTAAGAGTTATAGCTCTTGAGCACTGTATATCCCCTACATGTACATGAGATCTATAAGGTTTCAAGTTGCTACATCTTCAAGTTTTCAATATATGTTTCAGACAGTTGTTTAAGTAAAATACAAGTGATGTGTTTGTGAAACACTATGTCCCCTTTTGCGCGATTTTGACCCATATATTTGATCTTGACCTTGACCTTTCACCACTCAAAATGTGCAGCTCCATGAGATACACATGCATGTCAAATATCTAATTGCTATCTTCAATTTTGCAAAAGTTATGGCCAATGTTAAAGTTTGTGCAAACCAACAAACAAAGCAACAAACCAACAGACAGTGCAAAAACAATGTGTCCCCCAGTATAGACTGGGGGACATAAAAAGTGGTAATAATTCAAGAGCCATTACTCCAGAGTGCCTGGTGAGATTTGGCTGGTTATTGAACTTAGTGTCCATTTTACACTCAGACAGTTTGGTGATCTTTGAATAAAAACTGGTCGAGTTAGAGAGCAAATACCAGAAAATGCAGACATACTGTTGGAGTGACAGACAGTTTGAAAACTAGTTAATATATGCCTCCCTTTGGGGGTATAAATTTAATAAAATAACTATTTTGCATTAAAGTCTGATACATGGTTTGGAATTACAAAAACATTTTTCCATTTAAAACTTGCTTACCATGTTAAAGACAGTCTATGATTAAATGTTTAATTGTTATTGTTTTATGCCCCCGAAGGTGGGCATCTAGTGATTGCACTGTCCGTCTGTATGTCCGTTTGNTGCCATTTGGCGTGCATCATCGTCTTAGCCATATATATACTCATACCAAGTTTCAATGAAATCCGCCAAAGCACTTCCAAGATATGGCTCCGAACACAAAACGGACGGACAACGCCAAAACAATATCCCTCCGCCTTTGGCAGTGGATAAAAAGCCTTTTTCAGGGGCATATGTCATCCTATGGTGACAGGTCTTGTTAATTGTATTTTTATAATTTTGTATCAATTCTAACATTAAATTTTGATCATTTGTGAAAAAAGGAATTCTTCAGTGTTCTTCAGTGTTTCAAACCAGTATCTTCATCTTTTAATTTAGGAACAAAGATGAGCACTTAGGCAACTTCTCAAAAGAAAATAAACCAACTTCCTAGTAACACTTACATTCAGGAACGAAACATAATAACATAATTATATCCTGAGAGTGTGGCCTTGAACAGAAAATTTCACATCTTTGTTTACCAAGCTTTGTTTACATGTTCATGAACTTACCAAGCGAGACTTATTGTTATTGTTTTAACATTCAACATGAAGCTAAATTTGTAACACTTAAAAAATCTTTTGATGACAATAGTTATTATTTAACATTCACATGAAGGTAAATTTGTAACACTTAAAAAATCTTTTTGTTGAAAACAGTTATAATTTAACATTCACATGAAGCTAAGTTTGTTATACTGTTGACAAAAAGGATTGTTCAAGTTAATTAATATTTTTAAAGTTATAACAAATAAAATAGTGCAATATTGTATCCTTGTTAATCATGCTTTGGAAACCATTTTAAGATACTCTTCCATTGATTTATTAAAATCATATTATAAGTTTTTATTCTACATTCAGCCAGCTACACTTATTGAAACAAATCTCCAAAACAAGAAGCATCCATGTTGTATTGCCTTGAAATGGAAAATATCATGACTTTCCTTGAAACACCATTGAGCTAACAATAGACCAAGTGATGTTTTTACCTGTGAGTCCCGCGTCCTGGACTCACAAAAACATCTGGGGATGTAAAGTTTCAAATAATGTGAGTCTCAAAAATGCATTGACATTTCTAAACAAGAGATGTGTTTGTCAGAAACACAATGCCCCCTACTGCGCCGCTTTGGAAAAAAAAAATAAAAAATAAAAAAATGACCTTGACCTTTCACCACTCAAAATGTGCAGCTCCATGAGACACACATGCATTAAACAATTTTTTATTTTTTTTACCTAGAAATATGACCTTGACCTTTCACCACTCAAAATGTGCAGCTTCATGAGCTACACATGCATGCCAAATATCAAGTTGCTATCTTCAATATTGCAAAAGTTATGACCAACGTTAAAGTTTTCGGAAGGACGCACAGACTGACAGACGGACGGACAGACTGACAGTTCAACTTCTATATGCCACCCTACCAGGGGCATAAAAATAATATAGTTTAATAATTGGACTCATTCTTTCAATTTGGGGACATATAGATTTGAAAGTTATCGAGTCCCAGTACTCAGATTAGAAAACTTGTAAAAATATTACTGACTACATACCAAATGTGGTAGCACTAGGCCAAATGGNGTAGCGTAGAAACCTAGATTTACGCTACTTTAATAGTTATTATTTTCACGTTTTAATAAGCAGATGATTTTTATATGATGCTTTATATGCTATTTATATAATATCACGTCCTCAAATATATCGATATTTATATTAAATGAAGCCTGTAGCTCGCCATTTGCAAATTATAAATTTATATCGCGGACCGCGGCTTGCCTCGGCATGTCGCGGCGGACAGATGCGAAGCATCGCGGCGAAATGCCGCGTGCCGCCATGAACTGACGCCGCTATAACGGCCGACTCGGCATCGACTCGTTGCGCCTTGCCGCCGCGAATCGCGAAATATGTTTGTTCCGCGTGGGCTGTACTGTATGATCAATTTATTGACCCTGGTGGCGGGGTCAAATTTGACACCAGGGGCATAATTTGAACAAATTTGAAAGAGGTAACCACCCCAGGAACATTTGTGAGAAGTTTTATCAGAATTGGACTTGTAGTTTAGGAGTAGAAGATGTTTAATGAAAAAGTTAACACACGCATGCACGACGTACGGACACAGGACCATGACAAAAGCCCCACTGGCCTCTGGCCAGTGGAGCTAAAAAAGTGAAAGAAAGAAGTGTGATGAAAATGATTATTAGGTGTCAATTTTATTTTCTAATTCCATCTTACAAATTATAACTACCGGTATAATTCATTTAATTTTGTTCTTCTTATTTTATTTATAAAAAGAGCTGTCTGTATATTAAATTAGTGTTTCCCAAATCAGTGGACTTTGCGCGGGGAAAAATTCTCAATCCACAAATTTCATTTTTTCCCAAAATGGTCAGGAAAAGACTCATGCCTTCTGCACCCTGTCTCCATTCTCTTAGCATTTGAGGACATTTTCATGAAAACTCTTCAAAAGGTATCTTGTGGCTTGTGCTCAGGTTAACTAAAAAGAAATTGTTGCTTTTCCAGTTCCAAAAAATGTAAAATTAATCAAATGATTGCGTTGTTTAAAGCTTAGCTAACCCCTCTACAAAATAAACATAGAATTGTTAAATTTAACTGCACCAGCCAGCAAAACAAAAGAAAACACATGCATTTTACAAAATATGTAATAAAGATTTACTTTTAGAATCATATTACTAAAAATATTTTCACTAAAAATGTCAAAACAATTTATTATATTTACTGTTAAAATTGATTTTCATATAGATTTGTACGCATCATTCAAAAGAATCATAAATAATAAATTTCACAAGTAGTTATCATTTTATGGTAAGGTTTAAAATGTATAGATATGTACATGTTTGCATCTCTAAAGAGAATAACAAATAAAATTAAAACTTGGTACATGTACATTTAATTACTTACATGTACATAAACTTTCAAGTGCAGTTTCCTTTACAGTCTAATCACTCTTTTCCAAAATTAAATTTATTAGTAAATTGTAGATTTTCTTTATGGGTAATACTTTATACAAAATCTACACACTCCTTTTGACAATAAATGTTAATAACGCTCATTATCATGATATTTGTTAAACTCTTCATAAGAGTGTCACCATGACGCTCATGCAGCCCTTTGAACTCTGCAGTAAACACTTCCTGCCTTTAATTGTGGTAAATTGATGTAAATGGTAATTAATTACTAATTACATAAATTACATATGACATGAGCAGACGAAAACAGGATGAGTTAATTAGTCAGTTTTAACTAACCACATTATAAATACAGTTACCAACATAATGTCTCCTCGTTTCCTATGACAATAACATCTGAAAAATCTAACTGTATATTATTATTAATTAGGTAAGTGTAAAGCTCTTGTGGCTGCTTCAATTCATGTTAAATATATACCAGTTGTTTGCTAAATGCTCAATATCAAGTTTGTAATAATAAATTTAAGAGCACAATGTTCTAAATATAGGATAAATTCAATATCAGTTAAAATTTGCAACCCTGACATTAATTCATAAATTGCAGTCATAACAAACAACGTCATGTTTACAAATAGAAGTTTGGTAATTAACATGTTTACAAATAGAAATTTGGTAAACAACAGTTATTTGGAGCAAGATTAATTCATTTTTTATGTCTTTAATCTTTGAATTCAAATATTTTTAATGTTGTAATACATTTTGATGTCTTAAGTCTTTAAATTCCTAAAAGAAATATGTTATTGTTGATGTTTTTAATCAGAGGGGTGGAAAATAATGTCGACTGACAACGAGATGTGCATAATGGGGCGACAACATGCCATCTTATAACTGACATATGAATAAACACTTAGTTAAACTTTACAAGATTTATTTCTAACAAATGCTATGATTTTTGCTCAGTGTTTTTACTTTCACAATATGGTCAGCACTGTAACAGTGTTCAATGAACCACACTTCACCATGGGGTCCATATTTCACAATGCTATCACATGGGTGAGACTTCACCTTACCAGGAAAGTTCATTCATTGAGTTGCATAATAAACAATGCTTTCTAATTTATATCCATGGCTTTTTCTAGTCATTCTAATTTTTATTTGTTTGATAAATTTTATTAGCTTCAAAAACTATGCCAATCAACAAACAATTTATTTATTTATTTTAAACTTAAAAAAATAAATAAACAAGAGAATGTGTTTGTCAGAAACACATTGCCCCTTATTGTGCCACTTTGTAATAAATTTTCAATATATCATTAATTTTGGCAGGTTTAGAAACTATCTCCCTTTTAAAGCTTATTACTTCCCTTGGATTGTATTTTTTTACCGTTGACCTTGAAGAATAACCTTGACCTTTCACCAATCAAAATGTGCAGCTCCATGAGATACACATGCATGCCAAATATCAAGTTGCTATCTTCAATATTGCAAAAAATATGGCCAACGTTAAAATTTTCGGACGGACGGGCGGACAGACTGACAGTTCAACTGCTATATGCCACCCTACCTGGGGCATAAAAAATCTAAGACCATTATTTTTTTGAAGATTTTTAATCTCAAAATGACCCCTGGATCAGATCCATGGAAAAATCACACCTCTGCACCTTGAATACTCTTAAAAATCAGGTACCGGTATATGCTCCAAAACCTTACTCCCACATCTGTTGTTGTTACAAGTCAGCGCAAGCCTATCCTGGGATATTTATTGGATCCTTGTAACACTCTTTTTATTGATGTTTCAAATAAACAAAGAAAATCATTGGCAGAGTGTTAACCATTCCCAACAACCCCCACATTTGTGATGACATTTTAACCACAGTGTATGTTAAAAAAGTGTAATTTACATATATTTATGTTTCCGCATGAATTTAACATAAAAACAGCTTAACAGGTGTGGCTACTGATACATGTACTTGTATGTATACACCATGTTTGTTGTTATGCTTAATTTGATATGTTGAACAAGTTAGCTGTCAACAGTAAGTTTAAGAAATCACACATATACAGTCATCAACCATTTGAGGTACATTTTGTATTTATGATGTCAACATTTTACAAGTGACAGTTGATGTTTGCATCATCAAAATATATATATTGTTTTATAAATTGCTGCCCATAATACATGTACATGAAATTCAAAATATGCACTTGGAATGGTTCCCAATTAAAAGCACAAGATTTTGAAAATAACGTGTTTTCAGCTAGATAAAAAAATGAATAAAATAGTAATAAATTATTTAAAATTATGACGTATCTTACACATGTTTTAATTGGTATACACTACCGGGTGAGACTTCACCTTGTAACTAAATCTTTTTTTCCTCATTTTTATATAAAAGCAACATTTAAATGGAATCTTGAGAATGCATAAAAAAGAGAACAAAATACTCTACACAAAGAAACTGCACTTTCATTTTGACAATTTCAATGATGTCACAGGCACTGTAAAACAATTGTTGAATTTGGCTGTGCTGGATGCGCTCGATTTTATAGATGACACTGCTTTAAATCAAGATTCTTGCAAGTGAGCTATTTCAAGCCCACTACTTCAAAACATCAAAGTAATATCAACTGTGCCAAAAGTTTTTAGAAAGATCTACAATAACCAGTCATTTTTAAGCCCCTATACACATTAGCGCGTGCATGATACAGTTTGTTTTTTCTTTCAAATTTGGGGCCTGTAGAAGGACCGATTCCCATTCCCAATGGAAAAGGGTATATACTTTTCCCAAATGGGACTAAATAAATGCATTTTTTATATAAAAAAAAGAACTTTATTAATGATTAATTTATTACTATCTTTTAGCATGTGTATCTGTAGTGTCCACCCTCTTAATGATTACATCTAAATATTTGAAGTGATAAAACGTTATAACACACAAATGTCATGTCTGTGTCAATTTATAGTTAAATGTGTATTCTTGGACATAACAAAAAAACTGCATTTATATCAACAATGTTTTGACAAATTTCTGGCTAGACACCTAAAGCTCCCAGTAGTAATCTGTATCACGTACAAAGTTTCTCATAATATCGGCCGTTCTGATTGGTTGCTAAGGTTTGTGACTATGTGCATGAGCTTGTCCTATAAATAGTTTCTTAATGGAAAACGAAACTCTTGCTAATGTTGTTCTTAAAATATTTTAACATTCTTGTCACAAATAAGCGGCCTATAAAACATTTGATAATCCAACCATTTTGGTACTAAAATAGACCACAAATGACTTTGTAAATATTTAGAAAAAAATCTTTTATATGCGCCACATCTCAATTATTGTACTGCTTTTCTTGTATGACAATGCCCCAGTGAGGGATTTTGTACAATATAATTATTATATGCAGGAGAAGAAACCATAAAAAACTACACTAACTATGTGTTAAGTAATTTAAAAATTATAACATCACCCTGGAGTAAAAATGAACTACCCTCTATTCCTATAACTTCGTGCAGCCTTACAAGTTCGTGTAATTTTTATGACGTTAACTACTCAGCAACATTCGAATGCATGCGCCCGAAAACTGTTCAACTTTGTAACGCAATTATTTCTGCAGCCGAAAAGACATAAATCATGAGGAAACAAGAGATGTGTTTGTCAGAAACACAATGCACCCTACTGCGCCGCTTTGAAATAAAATTTCTATTTATCATTTGGCAGGTATAGAAATCATCCAACTTTTAAGCTTATTACTTCCCTTGGATTTTGTTTTTTGACCTTTGACCTTGGAGGATGACCTTGACTTTTACCATTCAAAATGTGCAGCTCCATAAGATACACATGCATGCCAAGTATCAAGTTGCTATCTTCAATATTGCAAAAGTTATGGCCAATGTTAAGGTTTTCGGACAGACACACAGACTGACAGACGGACTGACAGTTCACCTGCTATATGCCACCCTACCGGGGGCATAAAAACAGATAACACAATAAATATGATATGAACTTGGAATAATTACATATATTGTCCGTTTTTCTAACCTCGTTCCCATAGAAATCGCATTAAAAATGTTGGAAATCTTCAAAATTCTTTCACCAGACGGACGCCACAATGTTTGTCAATGTTTTGATCGACAAATTATGTTAGGGTTGATTCCCTTGAACGCCTGTCTCGAATTTCTAGTGTGCTACCTGTTATAAATACTTTGCATTACAATAAGATAAAAAAGCAATTAATGTCATTTGAAAAAAAAAACACATTCCTGTTCTCTCTTTTCAAAGTCCAGCCTCGTCCAAAGTCTAGCAAGCATTACGTGAAGTACCGTAATTACACACCTGAGCTTCTAAACAAGGCATTAGATAGTGTCAAGACTGAAAATCTATCTGTGAGAAAGGCAGCTTTGATGTTTGGAGTCCCAATTCAGACTCTGCGAGATCGAGTGAAAGGGTGATGTGTATTGACCCCACAAACTTTAAAAAACGAAACAACATTGCTTTCGTTCAAAGAGGAGCAATCTCTTGTTGAACATGTAGAGGTTATGGCACAGCTTTTACTTAAGGAGCTTGGTGCAGAATTAGCCCAGACATTAGGAATAAAATCGAACTCAAACCCATTAAGTAACTGCTGGTTGACGGGGTTCCTACAGCGATGGAAAGAGCGTGTAAGCTCGGTAAAACTGAGTACGCTTGAAACCAACAGAGCAAAATCGGCATCACCTGTTGTGGTCAATCGATACTTCACAAATCTGAAAAAGGTTATTGAAGAAAACGGATTGTCTGATAAGCCTCAATTCGTTTACAATCTCGAAGAAACTGGAATTCAGCCAGAGCACCGCCCTCCAAACATAATTGCTCCCATACATGAGAAACCACAACTGTGATAGGTTGCGCAAACGCGGCCGGAAATCATCTGCCCCCGTACTTCATTTATAAAGAAAAACAGATTAACGAAGACCTTTACAAAGGCAGCTCAATAGGGACCATGATTGTAATGTCAGAATGGGGATGGTCAAATTCAGCTATATTCAGCGATAACATCCAAAACCACTTCCTCCCAAACGAAAGGTCCATCGCTATCTCCCTCAGGCGCTTGATGTGGGAGTATTCGGACCCTTCAAGGGCTATTATTATAGTGAATGTCCCTTTTTCATGAGAAATAACATGGGAAAGTCCGTCACCAAATATGACATGACAGAAATGGCTTGTAAAGCGTACCTTCCTGCCATGTGCCCCTCAAATATTGCTGGCGCCTTTAAAAAGGCCAGAATATATCCTCTAGATGGAAATGCGGTGTAAAAATTGTTTCTGAGTTATATTTAAGTTATATAGTTCTCAAAAGTTAAGTGCATTCACGGACCACTGGCCATTGTTTCGCTATTTTCCGTAAATTAATACACTTTATCTAGACCTCTTACAACATTTAACACAGTTGATATTTCTTTTTTATGTTTACTGATGTTTTTTCAACCCTTCTGTTCAATACAGTTTCATCACGAAAGTCAGCTAAAACAACACATTTTTATTAGAAATAAACACATATTCACAAAAACAGACATCAGTTATTATAAACACATGCCAGGGCCTCGCTATGACATCATCAAACTCAGTGCACGATCTTATAGGGTACTTCTCTGTGACGCAGCCTACGATGTACACAAATGTTTAAAGGTATGTAACTCCGTTATTTTATCTGAAAAGCAAACTATTTCACTCTTAATTGGTTAAATAAAGGATAAATCTAAAAGCATATATCACATTAAGGTATTGTTTACTGATTGTTCATTAAAATAAATGCGTTTGAAGTTTAAGGTGCACATACTTGTAGGTGTAGAGGCTATATGTACTTTCCTATGAAAAACATGAGAAATCTTGAAAATGTTTGTTGTAATTGTAATTGTCATTGATAAACAGTTAATAAATTAAAAAATTTCTAAAAATTAAAAAAAGAACATAATCTGTCCTGCAGTTCTTGAAAGCTTTTTCAAGTGGACATGTTAAAGTCATGATACAATAAGGAGGGCCGATACTATGAGAATAAGGGATATGCTATAGTCTGGTTGAGTCGTGGGTAATTTTCATAAAGATGTTCCATCACAAATAATTTATAAATATATGACCATAAAACATTATGAAAATAATTATTAACCTTTCTTCATAAAGATTTGTTGCCTTTTTCCAAATGTTTATTGTCTTTTAACATAAAAATAATCGATTGTATTGATAGGGTCAAACNCCCATGGCTTTGGAATTGGGAATTTTATCGGCATTTTCAAGAAATTGGGAAAATAAATTCAGTAGCCTTCTTTGGTAGCACTTTAGTACAACCATATATATTGATATAACTCTGTATAATAATTCAAATTAAAAGATCAAAATCATATAAATCATTATAATGTAATTTGTTACATGTAATTGAAATAAAATGTTGATAAAATAATCATTAGACACTTCTAAAAAAAAATTAAATTGGGATTTTTTTTCCAAATTTGGGGAAAAAAGTATACCTTTTGCCATTGGGAACATAGCCCTTATTTGGCTATAAAATCGGACCAAACCCCTGGAATAAGGGATATGCTATAGTCTGGTTGAGTTGTAGGTAATTTTCATAAAGATGTTACATCACAAATAATTTATAAATATATGACCATGAATCATTATGAAAATAATTATTAACCTTTCTTCTTAAAGATTTGTTGCCTTTTTCCAAATTAGACATTTCCAACTGTTTATAGTCTTTTAACATCAAAATAATCGATTGTATTGATAGGGTCAAACTGCCATCTTGAAAATAAGCTTCCGGTTGAATCGTGGGTTCTGATTGGCTGAAACAATTTCAAGATTTGCATGCTATAAATAGCCTTTAAACTGACATTGCAGGAAAGGTAAATTTCTTGGAAAAAAATGTCAACAGACGATGTAGCATGAAAAATACTCATAAATAAGCGATTTTGTGTTAATTAGAAACACTATATGAACATTACATAAATGAGGAAATATTTCATAACGACATATCAAGTTATGATGAATTACAGTATTTACCTGTTTTTGTAGCATTTTTGATCGGTAAAAGGATGGTGACCGTGTCAAAACTTTTTTAGGTCACAAACTACATATCATGTGCGAACATTTTTCACGTGATTTCACGCGATTTCTATACCCACGAGTTGACTTTAACAGAACTAACGAACCTACCATAAGTGAAGATGACTTTTCTGGAATTTTGAAATGAGTTTCTTAGACGCATTCTTTTATTTCATAGCCACAAAATCGATAGGAACCACAATTATAACAAAAAGTGCCATATCATTGAATTGACAACAAAATAAAGAGTCAAAGTAATAAAGACTTTGAGGGAAAAAACTATAAAATATGACCGACTGTCAAATATGTGAGCCTACGATTCAGTTTCGACTATTTGCTTTTCTGTTTAAAGAAAGCCCTGGTTTTATGTGTTACGATTTAACAAATAAAAACAGAAGTTCGGATTTCGGACATGTTAAAAAAGTTTATTGCTCCATGCAATTCTACACTCCAATTAAATGACAATTAATAATATTTAACATATACGTGAGTTAATGTGATATCTTATGTAGCAGAGACCGAAAAAGCGAGTTAATTAGTAATAAACTTCAACATAACTTACTTTGTAATTTGTTGTTTTCTTTTTAATCACAACTGGTCGCAGCAAATTGTTTGTGCATTTTGATTGCTTGGAATTTAGGGTTATACTTCACCATTATATTGAGAGATGCACCACACAGAGAGAAAAAGATGGTTCCGAGCATAACTTTATTATACTGATCTAAAACCCCGTTATCGAAAGTGTGCATGAGGAAAACGGTACTAAATGTAAATTTCATTCATAATGATTTTCATAATGATTGTGCTTCTGCTACAGATTTTTCCGTTGGACTAAAAGTGCCTCATGGGGGGGGGGACAACTTTTATTATTACAAAAACTGATATTTTCTTGAGCTTTCATAAAATCAGAACATGTGTGACTAGCATCCAATGTAATAATTACTATTTTAAGTTAGTATTACTATTGAAAACATAATACCATATTTAGCATCGATATTTTTTTTTAATATTTGTGTAGCTGGGTCTGGTATTTAGCCTTACGCATTGCAGGCTACAGTGTGTTTTTGTTGTTGATTTTTTAATACGAAGTCTGAAGTAATATACACAAATCATACAAATACATACAGATGCAACGAGACTCACATTGAACCTACATGCAGTCCATATGGGATCCAGGTTAGACATATGGGATTCCCTTTTGGGATCCATATGGCTTCCGTTGGCAAAACCGATATGGGATCCATATGGGGTCCTTATATCTTGCTTAATGGAATCGAGATTCTTCATATGGTGTCATTCCTAAGAATGAATGAAATATTATATGTTTCGCTCATGCACTTGGAGACTTTCTAATGCATCACTTAATCATATCAATATAGCTCTCTTATTTTTGAACGGATTGTGTTGAAATTTGGACCAAGACAAATTCAACACCTATCTGATAATTCCTGAAAATACAATTGCAATTGAAAAACAACAAAATATAAAACTTACTAAATTAGAAACGTCACTTCAAAAGTCAAATTCGAAAACTCGTACAACGTAAAATAATAACAATATGAAAAGTAAAAGCCATAAACCTACACGTCTAAATAATTGACCGGCTTGCAACATGCCGTTTGAGCCGTTGCGCTCCTGAATATTCATACGAGTAATATTGTTTTTCTTTAATAAATGTTATGTTTTTCTTGTGTAAAAACTCACATAGAATGATGAAATTGAAATTAAATTGGAATAACATGTATATCGCGTTTTACTAAACTTGGTGACTTTTCTAACGCAACACTTTTAAAACTTCCATATCTCAGTAACCAGTAAATATTTTTATTTAAAATTGCACATTTGCTCATTTGACTACATTATGTGCAAGCTAACGATACAATCATTCATCCGTGACGATCGGACGTTTAGCAAGTGGGGAAGGTAGCCTGCAAATGCAAAGTGCGCGATTGCGCTCCTGAATATTCATACGAGCTATATTGTTTTGTAAATTAATTTTATGTTTTCCTTTGTAAGAACCTGTACGAAGCTGTCTATGTTGAGGCAAGCCTACGGCCCCTTTCAGACCCACCACTACAGCGGAAGGTGTTCACATACAAAAAGGCTGATGCTGACAAAATCAAACAGGGGCTACAGAAGCTACACTCAGACATGACCGACCTGCAAAATCCCTCAACAGGTACACTATGGACCATCTTCAGAGACACCTTGACAGCCCTGATGGAGCAACACATCCCATCAAAAATGCTAAAAGAAGGCCACAAGAGGAAGCCATGGATAGACAGGTCTGTTAAAAGAGCAAACAGGAGGAAACACAAGCTTTATACTAGGATGAGGAAAACACACAAAGCTGCAGATATCGCCAAGTATAAACAATCCAAGCAACAGGCGCAGGTATTGACAAGACAAGCTTACTTCAACTATGTGAACAACCTGCTTGAGACTGACGACCCTGACTTGGATACTCCACCGAAACAGAAGCGTTTCTGGGGCTTCATAAAGTCTTTGAGGAAAGACAACACCGGCATCCCACCACTCAGAGACAAAGGCCGCCTTTTCAACATGGCCCACGACAAAGCGGACATCCTCAACCAACAATACAGATCAGTCTTCACCAGCGAAGAACCTGGGGATGTCCCATACCCATCTGGTACTCCTTACCCAGACATGGATACCATTGAAGTCGACGAAACAGGCGTACATAAGCTACTGAGGAACATCAACCCCAAGAAAGCAACTGGTCCAGACAATATACCAGCGAGAGTGTTGAGAGACTATGCCCTAGAATTGGCCCCAATACTGACCATCATCTTCAACCATTCACTTAAAGAAGGCAAGGTACCAGACGATTGGAGATGTGCCAACATAACGGCAATATACAAAAAAGGCTCGAGACAAGACCCGGCTAACTATCGCCCGGTATCCCTCACTAGTATTTGTTGCAAGCTTCTAGAGCACATAATTGTCAGGAGCACAGTGAGGCACCTAGAGACGCACAACATCCTCAATGACTGCCAGCATGGCTTTAGGGCAAAAAGGAGTTGCGAAACACAACTTTTAACCCTACAACACGAGCTGGCATCATCGCTGGACAAGAGGATTCAGACAGACATGATAATCTTGGACTTTAGCAAGGCATTTGATCGTGTCCCTCATCGGCGACTCCTGAAGAAAGTCCACCACTACGGCATTAGGGGTCAGACCTTCGAGTGGATCACATCATTCCTTAGTGACAGGACACAGAAAGTATTGATCCGGGGACAGGCATCAAGCGAAGCACCAGTCATTAGTGGAGTACCACAGGGATCTGTCCTGGGACCAATACTATTCCTCATATTCATCAACGACCTCCCTGATGGTATCCTCTCCAAGACACGCCTGTTTGCTGATGACTGCATTCTCTACCGCCAGATCAAGTCAGAAGAGGACCAGCACATCCTACAATCTGACCTCAACATCCTAGCTACTTGGGAGAAGACCTGGGGTATGGATTTTCACCCTCAGAAATGCAGCGTCCTGCGCGTATCCAGGTCAAGGAGCCCCTTCAATACTGACTACTTACTTAAAGGAATCGTACTAGCCAAGGACCAGACCTCCAAGTACTTAGGAGTAGACCTTCAATCAGACCTATCCTGGGGTTCCCACATCGACAGGATAACCAGCAAAGCAAACAGTATGCTGGGCTTCCTCAGGAGAAATCTGCAGAAGACCAGTCAGGAGACAAAGACTCTAGCGTACAACTCACTGGTACGCCCAAACCTGGAGTACTGCTGCACAGTGTGGAATCCCCACCACAAGTCTCAAATCAACAAACTTGAGATGGTCCAGAGAAGGGCGGCTCGCTTTGTTTCCAATAGATACCACAACACCAGTAGCGTTACAGACATGTTGACCTCACTAGAATGGAAATCACTAGAAACCCGCCGACAGAACCTCCAACTAACCATGCTTTTCAAAATCAATAATCAGCTCATCGATATCAACAAGGAGGACTATCTAATACCATCAAACTCAAGAACAAGATCCCAACATAACGCTAGGTTCCAAACCTATTCCACATCAACAGACACTTTCAAATACAGTTTCTTCCCTCGTTGTATACCTCAATGGAACAGACTGCCAGCAACGATTGCTGAGGCCCCTTCTTTAGCNAATGCATACGCGGCCAACAGGGCAAACTCTGAACAATAGTACTGAAGCAACTGGTCTGTAATCCTAAATCTATAATTATCAGTTCAATGAAACATCATTTTTTTAGTGAAATACAGTGGATCAGTAAAAATATTATCAGAATATGAGATTTTTTGTATATTTTGTATATTAAATATTGTGTTAATGTTTAATTTTGTTGATTAATTTAAATATAAGCAAGACAGGGGAGGTAAAATTTCAGCAGTTGCCTCCCTTGTAATTTATTGTTACAGCAGTTGCCTCCCTTGTAATTTATTTAAATGTTACCAAATGTAAGGCTAACTGCATTTTTGTAATGCATTGTATCAATTAACCTCAGGCAAAAATGAAATTAAGGTTGCACCACCACCACCACCACCACCACCACCACCACCACCACCACCACCTACACCACCACCACCATTTTTACAGTGACAAAAAACATATTCACACAATGGCTGCCACTACAACTGACAGCCCATATACATGTAGGGGGCATGCATGTTTTACAAACAGCCCTTGTTTTCTTTTAATTTGAATTAATCAGGAAATTGGGAAGAGGCCCTAGCCTTTGAAATTGGGAATTTCATGCGCAATAACTGCTCATTTTGGGAAGACCGTGTTCTTAAAAGTTGTTTAAACAGTGTCTTTTTCATTGTGCAGAAGTATTAAAAGACACATTGTGGTGCATTCTTAATCATATTAGAGCTCATTGCTTTCAATTTGGGAGATGCCCAATATGTCAAAGTATTTTTAATTTTTTTACAATTTGGGAAATTCCTTTCTCAATTGTGGGAAAAAAATGACCTTATTTTCAATTGGGAAGTAGCCGAATTTCAGCCTGTGTTATATAAGGGTGAAAAGCCCTGAATTCCCTATTCCAAAGCCATGGGCTACATGTGTATCTTCCAAAAAAGGGGAAAAAAATCCTGGCCTGCAGTTTAATGCTGTTTGCTGCTCATCAAATGCAATATCTTAGGGTCTTTAAAAATTAAATCTATTAACAAAGGTGTTAAATTTAATTTTATTTTCTAAGGCACTACTAACAGGTCAAAATGTGTATCTGAGGGATAAAGGGTTAAGTTTTTAAGTTACAAGACCTGTGGTCTAGTGGTAAAATAGTTAACGTGAAACACTGTGCAAAATGGATGCTGTAATTAGTTTGACCAAGCAAACTTTCATTCTGATATTTTTGTATAATTTTTGATACCAAAAAATGTAGCAAGCCTGTATTTATCATATGAAACACTTTCAGAGACTGAGTATCTGAGCAAACTGGATTCATAATTTACTGGTGCAGATCTTGAATGTTCTAATTTCAATCACCATAAATCTGATAGAGCCTCGCTCTGTGAAAACGGGGCTTATGCAAGTGGGTAAAGTGTTGTCCCTTATTAGCTTGTGCTGTCTCTACAGGCTAATCAGGGACGACACTTTCTGCTTTATGGTATACAATTTTCTGTTTAAAAGAAGTCTATTCTTAGCCATAATCTAGTCTAGGTGGAAAGTTCCATCCCTGATTAGCCTGTGCAGGCTGCACAGGCTTATCTGGGACTACACTTTACACACATGCATTAAGCCCCGTTTTCCCAAAGCAAGGCTGAATATTTTTGTACTTGCTGTCTCCAGACTACAGTCAGAGCCAGGCCTATGCGGTGGATGGGACGTACACCACCCAGGGCGGGGCTGCCTATGATGCTGCGGCTGCCTACAACTACTCAGGATATGACTACAGTCAGCAGAGCTACAGCAGTTATGAGGGCTACCAGAGTATGTACAGGGCTTTCATATCACTTTGTGTAAATTCCATATATTCAGTTTTTATTTTTCCCCGCCAAAATAATTATGTAATGAGTCAGAGTAGAATACACTTCAGTGTTTTGAGTGTGTCCTCAGTGTTTTTTATGGCAGTTTTGGGGCTGATATTCGGCCCCATTCCCCACTAGAAAAGGTATATATTTTTCCCCTATTTGTAAAAGAAATCACCTCCAGAAATACATTTTTTTTTTTTTTAAATTGGGATTTCTTTTACAATTTCGGTTTGGTATCGGGTCCATTTGCTTTGAAATCGGGTCCGTTTTGTGACCTTTTTTAAATAGCAGGAAAAACACTGCATACATACATGTGTATTCATATAATAAATATCATAACATATAAAAGTGTGAATTGTTAATTTTCCCCTTTTCCTAAAAAACAACGCTTTTTTTCCCTTTGGACAGGCCCCTCCACCATTCCCCTATAGGTGAAAAAAAACACTGGTCCTAAATTATTCATATCACAGAAAAATGGTTAAATAATCTTCTGAAGTTTGCAAAATGTGTTTGTTTCCGTGACCTTGTGACATTTCCCCTTATTTATTCAATTCCAGCCTATGGATATGGGCAGGCCGGCTATGATTACTACAATTACTACAGTCAACCAGGGGCAGCAACCACCACAGGGGCAGTAACTCCTGCTGTGCAGGCTCAAAGGTAATGAAGAAACAACAACAACAATCATCATGTTGTCTTTTTTTCCTTCTTTAGAGTGAACAAATGAAGGCCCCTCCTCCCAAGTGAATTTCCTTAAACGGTGCAATTTTCCCTAAATTTCTAGTTCACATAGAAAAATTCTTCCCCTTTTCAGTTCTGTCGATTAATTATTCCCCAAAATGGAATGCCAGGCCCTTTACCCTAATAAAGATAAAAAGTCATGGTATATTTTTTTTGATTGATTATAAAATATCTAAATTTTATATGAAAAACTTAGGTCTTCTTGTAAGGATTTATCAAATATGGATTTACTCCTTATGCTTGTGTTTTTACTTTGATAATAAATGTTTTCTGTTTACATGTGTTTGCCATTCACGCATGTGGGTTTTCTTGGATAATAAATTTATTTCGGATTATATACCAATATTTTCCTATGAAGTAACTGGTATTGACGGTTGCCATGGTGTAATCAGACTGAGATTTATTTGCCAGCTGGGAGTTATTGTGGTTTAATGCGATGGAGAGGTTCAATCCCTAGCTGGTATTGAGAGTTTCTATAGTGTAATAAGACTGAGAGGTCCCAGGTTCAATCCACAGTCCGGTAGAATTCCAGTTATTTTTTACCTGCCAGTCTTACGTCCTTGACTCACAAAAACCTCTGGGGATGCAAAGTTTCAAATTATCTGAGTCCCAAAAATGCATCAACATTTCTAAAAAAAATAATATAATTTTAATATTTGGACTCGTTTTTTTCAATTCGGGGACTCGTATATTTGCAAGTTATCGAGTCCCACGACTCAGAAGAGATATTTTTTTTTAAATATCACTGGAATTCTTTCAATAATTCTTTCCAATATGCACCAAGTACTTGTTCTTGTTCTTCCCAGGAAATGTACTCCCAGAGTGAGTGTCTTTATGACAATGGCGTTTGAAACAATTGAGCTAAAATAAATTGTTTCAACTAATTAAGTGTTATTAAGTGATCATGTCTGTTCATTCTGATGTTTCAGTGAGCAGTCTGCGGCACCAGGGGGACAGGCAGCTCTAGCAGGTGGGAATATATTCACTTCAAACATACTTAAAGGGACTTGTTCACAGATTGGCTAAATTATAATTTTCCAAAAATTATCATAGATTCAAAAAAGAATTTATACAATATAATTATTCAGACATGAAATAAGGCTCCTGACTGAGAACATTTCTTTTCTGTTAAAGATAATGATAAATCAAAATTGAAAGGGAAAAAAAGCATTTGAAATGCTTTTTGCCAATATTTTTTCCAATTTTGCGTATTACTAACTTGGCGTTTAAAATTTTTGTTCAATTCTTAAGCATCGATGGCATTATGGTAGTCAACTCTTTTCTTGCTCTTATAATTGTTCAAGATTATTCCAAATGTTACAGTTTTGTTACTAAATACATTATTGATATTTTTCAAAAATATGATAAATCTGTGAACAATTCCCGTTCAGACAGTCTGTAAGGCAGTCTTGACGTTTGAGATATAGAGGATATTTGATTGTTTTCAGTGTTTATGGTAATTGTTTTTGATTTTATTGACAAATAAATGAATGGCTTCTCATTGTGTGTTCATTGTGCATTGCTGAATTGGCAGAGCCTGGGCTGGTTATCCAGTTGATACCTCTTTAAGTTGTTTAGAAATGCTCACGACACAATAACAATTTACAGAAAGATACAAAGGGAAATAACTCTTAAAATATGGAATCAAGAGTTTCAAGAAGTCAATTTATGTACATGTATACAATATGCACTGCACTTCATACATCGAGGGCTGAACGGAAAACTGCAGTATCTCCTTCTTTATTTAATATGAGTTACAACAGTCTTCCGTTCACCCCTCGATATGTAAAGTACATCTTCAAGTACATCATGCCTTCACTAGGACAAAACATTTGTTTGGCAAATTTCGAACAGAAAAACTTTTTACTTAGGGGTTGATATGTAGAGTTGGTCAGGTTACATGGAACTTATTTGTTTACACCTAATAAGTAATTTTTGATTCTTAGACGTTTCATCAGGTTTAAACATTGGTGAATGATTTCCAGAAGTAGAAAAGGAAATGTATATTTATTTTTATTAACGAAGTTGCCAGGTATTTTTAATTATTTTTATGAAAGTAGCAGGTTATCAACCCCATATGCATTCAATTGGGGTCATAAACATGATACATATCTTGTTCATTACAGTTCTGGGCAAACTTGTCTTAATGCATGTGCATGAAGTGTCGTCCCAGATTAGTTTGTGCAATCCTAATCAGGGACAAAACTTTTCGCTTTTATGGCATCTTTTGTTTGAAGAGAATCTCTTCTTTACGAAAATCCAGTCAAGGCGGAAAGTGTCGTCTCAGATTAGTTTACGCACATGAATTAAGCCTAGTTTTCCCAAAACGAGGCTCTCTTTTTTACAGTTCATGCCCCTCCCCCACCTCCCCCGCCTGGTCCATACGTGGCTCCCACCAGCCAGCCGACATCCACGGCCGCAACCTGGGGCGGGGCTTATGGTGGTAACTATGGTTACCAGAGTGGCTCTGTCGCTCCCCCTCCACCTGGACCCTCTGGCTCTGTCAATCCACAGACTGGTACGTAACACATTCAGTGTTTTGTTATAATGCCCCCTTTTAAAAAAAGGCGGGTATATTGTTTTTGGCCTGTCCTGTCTGTCATTCTGTCCAAAACTTTAACCTAGGTTAAAGTTTGGTCATAACTTTTGCAATATTGATCATGGCAACTTGATATTTGGCATCCATGTGTATCTCATGGAGCTGCACATTTTGAGTGGTGAAAGGTCGAGGTCATCCTTCAAGGTCAAGCAGCGCAGTAGGTGGCATTGTGTTCCTGACAAACACATCTATTGTTTTTGTTGGCATTCGGGGGAAAACGGCCCCATTCCCAATGCGAAAAAATTGGACACAATTTTACTCTCAATTTTTAAGTATTTATTAGCGGGAAAAAAAAATCACTAATTTCCCAATTTCAGTCAAAACCACGTGATTTTTTCCAATCCAAAGTGACCGGGCCCCATTCCCACAATGGTTAAATAAAACACTGTACAGTGCTAGTTGTGTTTACACTGATCATTTGTCAGTTTAAAATACTTCAATGTACTGAATTTGCCTGTCTATATTTAACTACACCGCATGGTTTGTTGCTACATGCACACTTTCCATGGGTGAAACATGCATATGTATGAATGGGGTAGATATGTTAATGCTTCTGCTTTAATCAACAGGTGCGTATGCGGGCCAGCAAAGTGGATACGGGACGGCAGCTAGCGGTACATCTCAGGCCCCTGGTAACCCAACGGTCTCCTCATACAGCTCCGCAGGGCAGCAGAAGTACGGTGGGGCACAGTCCACTGAGACATCTTACAGTCAGCAGTCCGCGGTACCGAGCTATGGCGGCCAATATTCCACAAGTGGCCAGCCTCAGTCGCATTATGGGCAGCAGAAAGATGCTTCAAGTTCCGGCTATACTTCAACGGCTGGCCAGAATTCTGGCTCTGTGTACGGTCAAGTGGGCAGCTCTACTGGACTGGGCCAGTATGGACAGTCACAGGCCAGTCAGGGTTACTACCCAGAAACCCCTGCCACCCACCAGGGCACTGGGAATGCAAGGCAAGCAAGTGATCAAGGCAAGTTTGGGGGCTACAGTCAACAGGGCTCATCGACAGGGCAGGGGCAGCTGGAGAGTTACAAGATGAGCTCACAACAGGAAGGGACAGGATACGGCCAGGGTGGTTACCAAAGCAATACTGCTGGGTCCCAGCCCGGGTACGGTTCTCAAGGTGGTAATGCTCTGAACACGGGGAACCAGAAAGGCTACACTGCACCGACAGGATACAGCACACAAGGTGAATATGGTCAGAAGGATGATGCAGCCACTCAGCAGCATTACTATGATTCTGGCAGTGATTATGGTAGGAATAATGACAGAGATTTGCATTCAGGTCTAGGTCCAAAGGGGTGGAATGCGCAAGACAAAGGCGGAGGATTTGGTGCAAATAGCTACGTAGAAGACAGCAAAACGGAGAACTATGGGTATGAAGAGGATCAGTATGGTTCGTACTCGGAAGAATATGGTGAAAGAAATGTTTCATCACAGAGTGGTGGAGGTAGGGGATCCTTTTCAGGGGATAGGGGTTTTCAGGCAGGAAGGGGACGGGGTGACAAGGCTGGGAGGGGATGGGGGGACAGTGGGGGAAGGGGTTTTAGGGGTGGAAGAGGGGCAGGCAGTGAAGTAGGCAAGACAGGGAGAAATCAGGATGAGAGTTGGGGTAGTGAAGACCATGGTGCGAGGGGAGGGGGATTCGGGGGAATAAGGGGAGCCGGTAATCAGGGGCCTAGAGGCAGGGGTTTTGATGGAAATAGGGGGGCAGGTTATCAGGGTGGTAGGGGAAGGGGATTTGATGGAAATAGTGGGGATGGAAATCAGGAGAATAAAGGAAGGGGTTTTGACGGAAATAGGGGAAGGGGAAATCAAGGGGGAAGAGGGCGGGGTTTTGATGGTGGAAAGGGGAGAGGGGATAAGGCCCCCAATACAGATCAAGGTGGAGATTATGACAGTCAGGAGAACAGTGGGTTTAATCCAGGCTTCAGAGGCAGAGGGAGAGGTTTTGAAGGGGGGTTAAGAGGCAGATGGGGTGGAGATCAGTGGGGGCAAGGGTCCTCTGATGGGGGGAATAGAGGGGGTTTTGGAAGGGGCAGGGGGGATAGAGGCACGTTTAGGGGCAACAGCAGCGTTATGGGAGGATTCATACAACAGAATCAAGACAGCAAGAGTAATGAAGAAAATGCAGGCATAGCAAAGAGTGTCGATGATATGAATGCGAAACGAAAAAGTGAGGAAATGCCACAGTTGGAAATCAAAAAGAAAAAAGAGGAGGAGAGAATTGATGTCATGCCGTTCATTAAGGCCCATGTTGAGGAGCACTGTACGGTGAACCCGGAGGCGCGGAAACTTGCAGAGGAATCGTTGAAGAAGATGATGCAGCCTGGGTACTGCGTGCTGTGCAATGCCAGAATGAGCGGCCCCCCACAGGCCATGATGCACTACCAGGGAAAGAACCATAACAAGAAGATCAAGAACTTCATCACGTGCGGGATGACAAAGTACGCCGAGAAAGTGCAGAACGAGGAGAACAAGTCGGAGGAAGAGCTGCGTAGAGAACGCATGGAGGAGGAAGAGAGGAATAGAATTCTGGATGAGAAAGTCGCACAGGTTTGCAAGCATTTACACTTCAGGGCCCTGTCTTATCAAAGGTCTTACGACAAATTTAAGTTACCATGGAATTTTTTTGTTTCATGTTTGGATAGGTGAAAGATTGAAAGGAAATTAATAGAATTTGGAAATATACTTTTCTAGTTTAAAAAATAACCATATATGCGTGAATTGTTCCTTATTAAAAGGACATTTAAAAATTATAAGGAAATGGTGAGAATTATTGATATTTTAAATCTGTAAGCACTTAGAAATTCATTGTTTTCAAAAATTCCAATGTGACTTAAATATGTCGTGCGATGTTTTATAAGACACGCCCCAGGCCTGTATTCACCAGCCTGTTCTTTGACATAGGATTAACTACTTGGTGTATCAACAGGCTGAGGATATCTCATAGTTGCTGCCTTGTTTGTTGTTTAAAATGCCTTGTACAGCTTTGCAGTACAGTGGAAACAATCACAGAATTTACTCTTGAATTATTATTGCTTGACTGACAAGTTTCAAAAAGCATTTTTAAGAACAGACAAGCCAGCCAATTTGAGTGCACCACCCCTGTTACTGTGCCTAAGAAAATATTCTAGACTTCATTTGTGCTCAAGTCTTAGACAAATTAATATGATTCTGTATGAATAATAATTAACTAACCTGTTATGAAAATGAGCTAAAAACTTCACATTAACACTACATGTATCTTTGAAAAGAACAAGAAAAGGCGTGCATTTCAAATCTTAAGACTAAGAATAGGTTGGTGATTATGGCCATAGGTCTTTGTTGAGTAATTGGGAATGCAGTAACTATAATAAGTGTTTTGTTTGTTTGTTTTTTTTGTAATAAATGATTAATCTTATTATGGGTTTAAACGCAATTTCCTTGGATTTACTTGAAAAATGTTCAAGAATCAGGTAAATCTTGTTGTGCAACTTTTCTGATTAGGCCAATAATAATATTATTTATTGGATTTATTTGAAAGGTAACTTTAGCGTAGAATATTAAGTACAAAATCAGTTTGATGCATGATCTCATGCACACCTTTGAAAAACAATTGTCCTTTATAAGAAAAAAACATGCATAATAATATATTCATTCTGAATTCATTCATTCAGTTACTAAAATATGACCCGCATCATGCGGAAAATGGGTCATATTCCATGTGCAGCGAGCAAAGCCCCAGATCAGACTGCGCATTTGCACAGTCTAGTCAGTAGCCTCCCTGTCTGCTGATGAGACCACAAAACCTTGCATGATATTTGTGTCGTGTTCTGAGAAAACTGGGCAAAATGCTTTAGCGTAAATTGTCATCCCAGATTAGCCTGTGCAGTCCGCACAGGCTAATCAGGGACGACAATTTACGCTTTTATGGAATTTTTCGTTTAAATGATGTTTCTTCGTAGCGAAAATCCAATTGCACAGGCTTATCTGGGATGACACTTTACACACAAGCATTTTGCCCAGTTTTCTCAGAACACGCCACATTTTAGCAGACAGTGGAGCTCCTGATCAGAATGCACACATTGAGGGCTGATCGGAAAACTGTTGTATCTCCTTCTTTTTTTAATATGAGTTACAACAGTCTTCTGTTCACCCCACACCATGCTACTGGAGCTATGCAGGCCGCATCTGGCATTAGACCCATTTTCGCATGAAGCAGGTTATATAGTGTTACTTCATTCCCAACTGGTCAACATGTGACATTATTTGATAATTTGCTACACTGAGTAGCAAAAGTACAATTAAAGTGCTGTATGAAATTTGAATGATTTCCAATGGATGCTTGAGTGAAAAACACCTGTATCTGATAAACATTTCTTTAATAGATACAGTAGTTTCATACTCATCTTTCTTAAAGGAACACAAATTTAGCATACATGTAGCATAATATGTGCAAAGCATTTGATCCTAAGTTGAAGGAACAAATTATAGTGAAAGAATGTTTATAGTTAAACTTGAAAGTACAAAAAAATGTATTTGTTGCATTGCAACATTTATAGTGTGAACATAAAAGGTTTAGTGCAGAAGTATTGTTTGTGAGAACAGAACAACCTTTCTGTGCTCAACCATTGATATTTAAGTTTGTAGGAATAAATTGCTAGTAAATGTGTTAAAAAGAAATTGCAAGACTCTGTTTTAATGTTCTCTTCAACTAAGATTCAATGCTTACACAGAAATACAGAAAAATGTAAGTTATTTTGTCCAACAAGAGAACATAATAATTATTATTACATGTAATGCAATGATTATCAGTCTTGATAAATATTTATTTGTGCATTATTATTTGCATATACCAAGAAAATTAACCTTTATTGTGTGTCTTAAAAGTTGCTGAAAGTCATTATACAAAATTCAAATTTATTTCATGTATCAAAGGTCCTGAGAATCAGAAACTTTTGAACACCTTGATATATACGTGAATATACCTGGAAGCAAAAACAAATCAAGGCTATGGTAGAAATTTTATAGTGGAAGTTTCACAAGATTGTNTTGCTGTTCCTGATTGGACAAGGTAATGATCATTAGGCTAGGTCAAGGGCAATAACTCTGTACACATCTCTCGCTGTTCCTGATTGGACAAGGTAATGATCATTAGGCTAGGTCAAGGGCAATAACTCTGTACACATCTCTCACTGTTCCTGATTGGACAAGGTAATGATCATTAGGCTAGGTCAAGGGCAATACCTCTGTACACATCTCTCGCTTTTCCTAATTGGACAAGGTAATGATCATTAGGCTAGTTAAGGGCAATAACTCTGTACACATCTATCACTGTTCCTAATTGGACAAGGTAATGATCATTAGGCTAGGTCAAGGGCAATAACTGTTTGTTACGCAAACTCAAAGTCAACTTGTTGTTATTCCATTTAATTATACATTACACATAAATTATTAATTTAATGCATACTCACATTAACTTCTTACTATAACACAATTGTCCCAGTCACAACTTCATTAAATTAAAGGACAATTTGCCAGGAAAATCTACTCACATGAGAGAAGTTGGGCTTAAGATTTGTACAAGCCTGATTGGACAATATAATATATCAAAGCAGACAAGGGCAATAAATATGAGCATGTGTCTTGCTATTCTAAATTGGACAAATTGGTTATGTTATTTTGTGGACAAAATCATATTTGTAAGCATAGTGCACAGGGGCCTTTGAAAACAAATAAAAAGAAAACGCCAGAATTGTCACAAATTAAGCATGATTAACATCAAATGATGGAATGATGTCATACAAATTATAAATGAAGTAAAGATTTTTCTACCAAGGCAGCTTCTCCCATCAAAGATAAAATGACCCGCATCTTGCCAAAAATGATCTTATGCGATATGTGGCCAGAATAGTCTGATCATGAGCTACCTTGTGAGTTATAAAGTCACAAAAGGCTTCATGGTCTCATTAGCGGACTGAGTAGCTCCTGATCAGACTGCGCAGATGTGCAGGATGGGCTGGAGCTACACTGGCAGCATATGACATAATACCCATTATCGCATGACATGACTCAAATAAGCAAAGTTTATTCCTTGGAGGTTTATTTAAAAAATGCAAACCTGATGATGACAAAATGTTGATAAGTATATTGCAAGGACTATAACTCTGCACACATTTCTAGGTGCTCCTTATTGGACAAGACAATGGTCATAGAGGACAAGACAGAGTTTATAATCACAAAGCAACGGACATTACTATATGTATGTATGCATGTCTTGCTGTTTGCTATTCCTGATTGGACGAGATAATAACAGTCTCGCTTTGTGAAAAGGTGGTTTAATGCATGTGCGTAAAGTGTCGTGCCAGATAAGCCTTTGCAGTCCGCACAGGCTAATCAGGGACGACACTTTCCGCCTAAACTAGTTTTTCGTCAAGAAGAGTTTTTCTTTAAACAAAAAATACAATAAAAGCATAAAATGTGGTCCCTGATTAGCCTGTGCAGATTGCACAGTCTTATCTGGGACAACATTTTACGCACCTGCATTAAACCCCCTTTTCACACGTGATACCTTACATATTGTACTTGCCTTTTTAATGATTTCAATTTCTTCCTCTTTTTCTTCAAGCATCAGCTGCAAAGAAACCATTATATGGAAATTAATGATTGCAACTTTATTGTTTAAACCAAAATATCAAATTTATCTCAACTAACAAATAAAGGCCAAGTCTCATGAATGCTACAGGGGACAGAACTCATAATTGTTTAATGTACTGAACAACACTCAGTGTTTGACAAACACACAGGCCTCTGATGGGTGGTGGACAGCCAATTTCTTAGTCAATGTCAAAGTAACGTTTGGGTGATAAGGGTGGCTGTGGAATATCCAAAAGCAACAACTGTGCAAGTCTTCATCAGTTGCGCTAGACAAAATAGTAAAATCAACTTGATCTGTTATATATGAATAGTTATTCCAAGTCCAAACTAGAGCTTTGTCACAAATTTGACTAATACCCCCTCCTCCACCCCCCACCCACCCCAACCACTTTGTCAGCTGTGTTCAAGAGCAAATTATGTAGGAATGGGTTGATCACTGGGGATGCAAAAAAGGGTCCTTCACATCTTCACTTCATGGTGATAACAGAAATCTGGCAGTAGTAAGCTCCACAACTTAAACTAACAAACCGACCGACCAACAGACAGACTGCCTCTTATATACCCTCTCTGCAGGGGTATTATAAGATCAATGTCCAGATTTAAGCTTGATGATATGGCTGGAAAGGGCTGCAACAACTCTGTCAGTATCCAATCGATGTAGCAAGCAGTGCTGCTGACAGATGAATCGATTATGCCTTTTTAACCAAGAAATAGCCCATTTAAATTATTCAAAGTCCAATTTATGTCAAGTTCAAGGTCAAAGAAAGATTGAGTGATACAGGTGGGTAGGGACCAGTCATACGTTACAAAAGTGTGCGTAGTGGATATGGTGTCTGCCTAGCCACCAGAAGGTCACAGGTTTGATCCCCACTTTAAGCGTGTTCTTTAGATCTCCTGAAAGACACCAAGTACTGATTCTACCCAGAAAACTGACTTGAGTGTCTCAATAAGCCTTTAGCTTTTGATACAATCAAGCTAAAATGAAATGGTTCAAACTAACCTTTAGAATTGTTGAAATCAGTGTTTATGCTTGACAAAATGGACAAATACCTGTCACAGAAGGAAAGACTTACAGATGGACCGGATAATCACTATATTCCTCCCAATGATAAAAAGGGTCATTAAAACAGGAATGGAAAATAGGCTTCCAATAACCTAGACCAAGTCCTATATTACCTGTAATCGCAGGTTTTCTTGCCTCAAGTTCTCCACATCTAACTCAGCTGGACTCACAACTGACCCACTAGCACCGCCATTCATCTAAAATGTCATTAAGTATCATAATATTTACAACTAAGTTTTATAATTACATGAAGTTTCACTATATCGTGATTATTTATTAAGTTTTATAACAATATATTATCCTGTTCTTCAGAATATCAAACTTGAATAGTTGTACATTTATTACATTTATTATGTCATTATTTCTCCTCTACCCTGCTCTAATACAGACCTCTACCCGGCTCTGATACAGTGGAGGATGTCCTACACGTGATGCATTGTCAGACAGCAGAAAGCCACTCATATTCAGGCTCCGTTTCTCGATCTCGTCCCGGAACACTTCAGACACCACATCAACGGCCTCTGTAGTCAAGTTTATGAAAAATATTAGGCGTTAGCTTCAGAAAACTGGCTTAATGCAGATGCATAAAGATTCATCCAGGATGGGTCTTTGTATGTTTATTTGGATTTTTTTCGCTTTCAAGTAGTTTAGTCATGTAATGTCCGTCAGTTAACCTACACACAATTTTTTCGGTAAGCTGGTTTCTCAGTACTAAGTGCACATACTTATGCCAGTAACTAACAACTGCACTACTAGAATCAAAGGTGTAGGGTTTGCCATATAAATAATTTCATAACAAATCACAACACAAGTCATGTGGCTGAGCCTGGAATTGAACCCGCGATCCTCAGATTTGTAGTCTAGCTCTCTACAAACTGAGCTAGCCAACCAGCGTGTAAAATCTGCACAGGCTAATCCAGGGTGGCACTTTCTGTCAACAGTGAATTTATGGTGGAAAAAGACTTTGTTGAAACAAGAAATAAAAGTGTTATGTGACATCCCAGACGAAAAAAGGATAATCTGGACAATACTTTAGTCACATGCATTAGGCCTTGTTTTCCCATGACATGCTGCTATCTATTTCTTTGTTCAAATTTAGAATTTTATTGAGTAAACTGTACAGATAAGGAATGAAATTCATTCTTCTAAAAATCATTCAAATATAAAGATGTACAGTGTAAGGAACTAGTGTTGACTGTCACACATTAAATGCTGTACCTTTTCGTCCATTTGGCAGTCAACTAATGAATGTATAATACACACAAAATTTGCTTGGACAACAAAGAACAAACCACATTGTTTTATGTGAAATAGTTGGTTTCACAGACTATTAACATTTTATGCAGACTAACCAACCAAACAACTGTCCTACTGAGTGACTCCGATGTCCCCAGAGCTCTTAAACATAGTTTTTTTAATTATAAAACAATACTAAACTGACCTCCAAAGAATACACATCCATGTTGATCGATATTCAGTCGAGACCTCATGGCAACTTCCTTCTCTGACGTCACATCAAAGCCAAGAAGGTTGAGAGTCTACAGAAAGGGAAATGCAACAGGTATGTGAACATCTTAAGCTGAAATAGCGTTATAAAGCAACAAACAATTATCTGTACTTATCTATACTTCAAAGAGTCAAGCCAAAATACAAAGTAACTGTAATTTTAAAATCCCATGGGCTAATAAAATATTTCGCACCTAAAAACGTGGCAACCATGCAAAATAACGTGGTTCAAACGTTGTATCCATTTACATACTAGACTGAAGGCGCTACTTTAATTAACTGCATGTAAGCTACCCACAAATAACATTTGTGTCGTGTTCTGAGAAAACTGGGCATAATGCCTGTGCGTAAATTGTCATCCCAGATTAGCCTGTGCAGTCCGCACAGGCTTATCAGGGACGCCAATTTCCGCTTTAATGGAATTTTTTGTTTAAATAATGTCTCTTCTTAGGGGAAAGTGTCGTCCCGGATTAGCCTGTGCGGACTGCACAGGCTTATCTGGGACGACACTTTACGCACATGCATTATGCCCAGTTTTCTAAGAACACGACACAAATAACATTTCATGTGTCAAAGGACTGAAATACTCCTCTTAAGCATAGACAAGCCATACTTAGAAAACAAACACTAGTAAACACTATTCCAATTACTGATGTGAGTTTGTCCACTTCAAACTTCTCGTGGGGTCCGACCGAGGGTTTTCTGGTCAGTGTTGTGTTACCATGGTGACCGGACTGGTTGTGGAAGAGTGGGCCCTGCGACAGGGCGTTGGCAAGAGACAGGACGGGGCCCAGCACGGGGGAAAATTGAGCTGTGGAACCAGAACCCCCTGACATTGCTGGTGTCATCACTGGACCTGAGTAGAGTGGGTTTGTGTTAGCAGGGATTCTAAAGTCTCTTATTCCAACATGGTACTAACTGATTGTTCTATAAACATAGACAATAATTTTTATTTTACAACTATCCAATCAACATCACAGAAACTAGTCACGATTTTGAGCACAACATTTTGAAATAAAAGGGCTAATTACTGTGGCATTACAATAGCAAAAAATATACCGGTATTCAAACAATGTTAGAATCAACATAATTGTTGCCTTATCGTAGTTAATCAGCCAAAAGAAATAAAAAGTTGTCATTCACATGCCCTCATGCTTTAATGCCTTCTTATAAGAACAACAATGACTTGAAAATTATTTCTTAATAACATCTTAAAATTGCCCGTCATGTGTGACTGACCTTGTCCATTGAGTCGAGGATAGAGACTAACATGTGACAAGCCACCTCCACATAGTGACCAAAAGTGGAAAGCTCGGAAGGACACACGCACACAATAACCTCTATTGTAACAGCTATATCAAGCAGTCCAAATGAGGCTCACAAATACTTTTATCTTCAAATATGCTCAAAGATATTTATTGCTAAATATTAATTATAAGATACAAGAATGTCCACAGCGCTATCTACACTATCCCTCCTAATGACCCTCAAGAATGAAATGATTTCTCTAGTTACCTTTAACACCTTTTGGATTGGGAGTTGATGAATGGGTGGGTATGAGACCTCTCCAGGGGAACTTGTGAGAGAGGACATCCCCATTGAGTAGGGTGTGGCCAGCCATCTGGGTGGGAGGAGTCACCATGTAGTCCTCCTATATACGCAACAAACATTTTTGTATTTTGTTAAACCCATTACCACTTAGATAGGCATTTTGACCCGTTTGTTGTCCCTAAGAAAATCAAATTAAACTATAGACCTTACTTACTAGATTCAAGTTTTAAAGGCTCCATTTCCAACCCTTAGATACCGATGAGCAGCACACAGCATAAAACCTGAACAGCCTGCGAGTAACTCTGTTCTGGTTTTATGCTGGTTGCAAAAGCCATTTTAACTTTGCTTCTGAGCGGGAAAGGGTTAACAATTCTACAGTCAGGGACCGTTTCAATCAGCTCTTGTAAGTGGGTTACGAGTCATAAGCTAGTTGCAATTGTCGTAACTTAACATTTTGTGTTTCAAAACATCAATGCAACTAGTTTAGTAATCATAAGTAACGGTCTCCCTAATGCTAGTTCTCATAAGAAAGTAGCTAATAAATAATTTTTCATACAATGGTTCCCCTCAACTTATTGTCCATTGTTAACATTTCGTTCATTGAAGGATATGGAGCCTGTCTTACTCAAAATGATGCAGTTAATTTATAAACGGCGACGTTAAATTTTTGGAAGAAGCACAAAAGCTTTGCAAAACCATCTATGATTACATAATAATAACAAGAGCACCGTCGAGCGGATGCTAACGCTCGGCTGCGGGTGCAGTTTTGAAAAAAAAAGAAAAACAAGTGTTTTTGACCTTTGACCTTGAAGGATGACCTTGACCTTTCACCACTCAAAATGTGCAGCTCCATGAGATACACATTCATGCCAAATATCAAGTTGCTATCTTCAATATTTCAAGAGTTATGGCCAATGTTAGTTTTTGGTAGACGCAGACGGCGGACGACGAGATGGCTATGACAATACCTCCGGCTCGGGTTTTCTTCGAAAACAGCCGAGCTAAAAAAATTACTCGCAATCTTTCTGATATGAAATTCATTTTAGGACATTATTGATAAACACATTTATACATTGATGCTACAATATTCAGTCGTAACTTGTCCTTTAGAACTTTAATAGTACAGGACCTAGGTTACAAACTTAATTTGGTTGTTTTCCTTTATGTCAATATGAGGCTTTTTCTCAGAGCCTGTGCTGGAATTTCAAAATAAGTTGTTCCCCTGTGCCTGAATTTGCAAAAAAGGTACCACTGTGCCTGAATTGTCAATTCAGAAACACCCCTGTACTTAAATTTCCAATAATTATTCGTCTGTGGTTGTTTTAACTCAAGAGTAATGTACATGTAGAAATGTATATACGACTCATTCAATAAAGGAAAAAATCGAACCAATTGCCAACTGTGGGTCTATGCCCCGGGCCCAGTGCCTTTACAAAATCCTGCTAAAAGGCCTGAAAATATGTGTTTCAAGATCAAAAATACACTCCTTAAAGCATGACATCAAAAATAAAAAAAAAACAACAGATAGACATTAATTTGTTCATAACTCTGCAATGAATCGAACCAAGTACCTCCTGATCTGGGGCTGGCAATTTATCTTGGTCTTCTTGTAAGTCATCGTGGCCATAGCCTTCAGCCACTGAAAATAGTTCTGAGGTATTTTATGTGCTATCATCCAACATAATTTAAATGAGGACACCTCCACTTGGTTTGAGAAAAACACATTCCATTATAAAATAATGTAACTAGAGTTTTCAGAAAAAACTTCAGTTAAGCAAATAACCCTGATATGTGTTAACGGAAAACCCCAATTTTAAAGCAAATCTAGAAAATTAAATACCACCTGCACACAATTTGCTACTCATAGATAAGTACATGGAAGTCAACATGCAAATAACTATAAATCTGAACACTTTGATAGCAGACTGGATACTTTAATATTAGCCAAAGAAAATTGTCTTGCTGGAACTCTTTTTCACACACGATATTAGGAGAAAAATATGGAAATTGCAGAATTAAATCTTTCCATGTTATGTACATGGCTTCTTTAAAATTAAGCTTGTTTTAAATAGAAGCTCATTTTGTAAATAAAGCTTTTAGTTTCAGTATTTTACCATTTTGAAAACATTAATAATTGTATGTCAAATAGAAAATTCAATCTGAGATTTTGCACACAAGGGCTTTTTACGTTTAGAATCTTCTAAATAGGAGCTCTGTACATACTGCTCCGACAATTCGTATTATTCTTTTACGAAGAAGCAGTATAAAAGAAAGTGCTGAGTCACCTTCCTGTGGTGGTGGATTGACAGGGAGACCACTCTTCTGCATGATGTCATTGAACTCCAACCTAGCAATGACACAAAAACAGAGTGCTTCAATTCAGAGTAATACCTAGAGCAGACATCAGAAACTGATGATTTGGCAACACTACACTACTTAATATCTTTGCATTTTTACACACATCTCACAAAGACACAAGTTTGTTTTTTTAGTTTTCAGTGAAAAAACAATAACAAACAAACCATAAAACATTGAAATCAGCTGAAAACAAGATGCTTAGAGCCTGCAAAAATGCGTAACTTAAATTTGGCCTGCATCAAAAAGCATGATTCTGCATAAATACTGTAGAGGGTCATCCAGTAAACATTACAAATGCACTATTAAACAATAATCAAAAGTCTTAGAAATAGAAGGTTTTATTAAAAATATATATATGAGCCTCGCTCTGTGAACAGGGGGTTTAATGCATGTGCGTAAAGTGTCGTCCCAGATAAGCCTTTGCAGTTCGCACAGGCTTATCAGGGACAACACTTTCCGCTTTTATTGTGTGTTTTTTTGTTTAAATTAAGACTCTTCTTGATGAAAATCCAGTTAAGGCGGAAAGTGTCGTCCCTGATTAGCCTGTGCGGACTGTACAGGCTAATCAGGGACGACACTTTACGCACATGCATTAAACCCCCTGTTCACAGAGCGAGGCTCAATATTTATTGAACCCGTACCTGGCTTGCTCATCTCTGCAAATAACAAGCTCCAACTGGTTGGTGAAGCAATTCAGCCGCAAGATGGAAGCAGCTCTGAAAAGTGCCTTGTATTTCACATTGGGTCATCTATACAAGTGATATTCGTAAAACATGTGTGGCACACAATATGCAGTCAAGTCATCAATATGTGCAACTGGTAAGAGATTTTTTTAATATTGAATGCCTGAGTTACCAGTAATTTGGATGATTGTAGGTTGAAGCATATTCTAAATATCTTGTACCAAAAATTTTCATTTTTACAAACCCTATTGATATTTGACCTCAAAGTCATTAGCTTCCTTTCCTCCCAAGAAACCAGCTTCAAACCAAACAACTGATCAAATGAAAGCCATGTGAAAAGCAACATATCTTAGAAGGGGGCATATTTATGGTGCATTATATCAAATGTCTCTGCTAAGTTGATAAAAATATACATCTTAATGATGAAGTAGTTTATACAAGTCTGATGCTGAGTGTACAAAACTGAATACTCCAAGATTATTTTTTTAATATGAAACTACACATGTATATTTCATTGCAGCAGATTTGTAATCGATCAATTAATTATGCCCAGAGTCAGGTTACTTTGTCAGAGCTTCATGAATTCACAAAAAGATTATGCATACAATCTGCCAAATGGGTGACCGTCTGTATGTACATACTGTGTTAAATTAGTAAAATTAAAATAATGCTAATTGTTGCATGCTAATCATGCAATTGCTGACAAACAAGTTAGTAGTGAAGTTGAAAGTTCAATGAATAGCCAAGCATTAGCACTCTAGAATGAGAATGTACTTATTGTGATGGGCAAAAGGAGAATGGAAGACGCAGTAGAATATTGGCTCTTCAAGTAATAGCGTTTTTATAATAATGCCTATTGATCAACCCATGCGAAAGACGTCAGACCTCGGACAAATCCCATAAAATTTGACGAGGTCCGATACTATTTCCGAAATTGTCGGACCGCGTGTCTGACAAAAAAAATAAAACAACAATATGTAAAACTTTGATTAAAAATGAACACAAAACTAGGAATATGTAAAAAAATATACGAACTAGTTTATCTTTTTTTTACTTCCATAGATAATTTAATTTTAAAATCAATTTTACCAACCAGTCTGTCTTTGCTGGTGCCGTAACAAACTCCAAGCGCGATTCCTAGAACCAGTCAAATATTGCACCTTGTTTCATGACGTAGGCGACACATCGTAGAGTGATTGAATTGAATTTTACTGTTTCGAGCGTTGTGATGATTCTATTCTTTGGTTTAAGAAGAACGAGGCCCGAGAAAATCTGGTGAGGTCCGAGAAATTTTAAAAGTTATTGGACCTCATGTCCGATAAGATTTTTTCGTCTTTCCCATGGGTTGCTATTGATGAACTTAAACATATATATTTTCCCCTAAAGAGAATTTGCTCCAATTATTCAATGGTAAGTACATGTGTACTGGTAAGTACAACATAATATTTTCCTATGGAAGTTACTACATGCCCTGGCCTCCAGCTCCTACCTGTCAGTGGTGACCCCCTCCAGGCTTTCTCCATTCACCTCCAAAATCTGGTCTCCCCTCCGCAGATCACCTAGACAACAACATCAAGCATTCATAGACAATCAGACTGTGCATCATGTCAATTGTAAGATAACAAGTGAGCCTCGTTCTGGAAAAACGGAGTTTAATGCATGTGCGTAAGTTTCTTTCCAGATTAGCCTGTGCAGTCTGCACAGGCTTATCAGGGATTTCACTTTTATGGTATTTTTTTATTCAAACAAGTCTCTTTTTAGCGAAAATCCAGTTTAGGCGGAACGTTTCGTCCCTGACACTTAACGCATTAAATCCGGTTTTCACACAGCTTCGACTTAACCATGAGTCAAGCAATTAACTAAGAAGCATTGCTGACACTGACATTTACCACATTAGCCATTGGCTTCAGATTTTTTGTCATAAAATCCTAAAAAACATATTTAAGTTAACGAGAATATGATTATAATTTGGACATATAATAAATTTGGCTAAAGAAAAGTTTAAGTCCGGGGAAAGACCTGATGGTGTTGATGTTGATATTAATGCAACCGTTGCCACACAATCCGATAACTTGGCAGAATAACATTTTTTTTTCATTAGGAAGCCAATCACTCAAAGTAACAAACACTTTACCTTGCGTGTCTGCTTGACCCCCAGGCAGCACTCTCTTGATGAACACTCCGTGTAGCTCCTCCCCATCTATACTGCAGCCTCCACAGATCTTGATGCCTGAAACACACAAGCACTGAATGAACTGGTCGCAACAGCGTGTCCTAATGTCTGAACACTTGGGAAATATCTAATGCGAAATAGCAGGGAGATGCACCTTGCTTCCTTTTCTATTTTTGCTCCCCACCACCTGCTACTCTTCTGGACAGGTTGTCACAAAAATTGTTAATATCTTATGAAAGGTAATATATTTTGCACATATGCCATGCCGAATAATAAGACTATTCTAAAAAAAAACTTAATTTGCAGTGTTTGACTAAGAAAGTTTTAAGCAAATGTCATCAGACTGGTTCAACTTTCCACCTTGCCCCCTTTGAGCAGCTCCCTGTACCCCTTTTTAGCCTACATCATTCCCTAATACATGTGTGTGCATACAACATTCAGAATGGGTAGCCTTAAAGTCAGGAAAACTGCACTTTTAAGTTATATACTATTAATTAGTTGATTCATTTTATGTTCTTTGGAACTTAAATTTGTGGATCTCTATTTTTTGTCATTTTGTTTTGGTGTTTTACACCTCTTAGGCCTTAAGATATGCTAAAACAATAACATGTCAATTGCCGGTAGTATCCGATTCTTATCTTCTAAACAAATATATAAATTATTATTAATAAATATAAATATTACGATATAATGGTCTCTAATGCTTAGTGAAATATCGAAATAGCTGGATAATCCCTAGGAACAATGTATCATTATCGCAACTTAAAGTCCATTTAGTGGTACCTATCTTGTCTTGTATCATCTACAGAGTGCACAGGCTTATCAGGGTCGACAGTTTCTGCCTAAACAGGATTTTTGCTAAGAAGAGATTTCCTTTAAATGAAAAATATAAAAGCAGAATGTGTCGTCCCTGTCAGATTAGCCTTTGCGGACTGCATCAGCGTATCTGTAACAACACTTTACACACATGCATTACACCCTGTTTTCCCAGGGCGGGGCTTATTTACACATAATGTATGTACATCTATAGCCAACTACATTTCACTTATATACCTATGCCCCGCTTGCAGTCCTTGAACACAACCTGTTGTGCCAATCTGACAATCTCTTCAGCTGGTGTTTCTTCTCGAATCCTGCAATTGAACTCCAGTGATGAACTATTGGCATGGTCTAGAGGTCGCATACATAGTCATAGCACATCCATAGAGTTAAGAAGTCTAGATGGGCACTTCTTTTATTATATATTAATCTTTTTTTTAATAAAACAAATTTTATAGACCTCTCAATAATTATATTAAAACACTTTTCACTCTTATTTTCAGGCAGACTTCAAATCTGAAATTAATGCAATAGACCAGCAAACGCAGATGAACAAAGACAGCTTCATTTTCTTATTGTTAGTAAAATAAATTAATATTCCTAAAGTTCGTTATGTCAAATATACTCACTCATTCTCATAAATTTGTTCAGTTTGCGTGATTACAATCGAATCCGACATATTGCTTCTAACTACAGAACCATCTGGAAAATAATAAATAAATCAAATAATTTTCAAGCAAGATAATCTTTAACACACAGTGTCCTTCTAGTTATTTCAGACTTTTTATTGGGGTTAATATCCTTGTACTAATTTTCACTTGTGGGTGGCTGATCTTATGCTAGCACCCCCTTATGAGAATGTTCAGTGATAATTGTTATCAGCCCAAAAAACTAGTTGCAATAATTCAACTCTCAGCTTTATAATCCAATGGGTTGCTGAGAGTTGCAATGCGTTGTCTCTTGTCCATGGGTGCAAAATTTAATCAACATTTCAAGGGTTAAGGAACACTTAAACTGCAAGATTTTATCAACGTTTACCTGTGTTAACCACAAACTCGTGCAAATGGTACCATTAAAGCAAGAAATAATTGCTTTTTATTGACTTTGATTATCTTTCGTACGATGTATCCACCATCTTGGAAAAGGGAGAAAACTGACCCAATATCAGTAAGGTCGCAACACACCAATATTTTGCGCATCGGGTTATGTGATGTAGCCTCAGTCCATAACAATATTGAGGTATTCGGTAAAGAATAAACTGTTTCAAATTTAAACATAAAAATGTCAATGATAATAGTGTGTTGTCTGTTGAAACATTGTCGTATTTTTTTAGGGTGCATGCAAAGGATAACGTCCGTAGGTTGCTATTCAGGTAAATTTAACATATTTATGAAGTTAATTAATTATTTTCCTCAATTTGTCTAGTACGACGTCTGTTAAGTGAAGCGCATGGATTCTGTGCGCTGAACTGCACCCATGTTTATGAAGGGGTGCATATGGACTCCCAGAGCC
>VMBQ01000714.1:90483-158237 GCA_007657795.1 Dreissena rostriformis | reverse complement strand
CTTAAGTATTAACTTTAGAAACCCAATTCAACATTACAATATTACAAGTTTAACGATAAACGCATTGTCAGTCTAAAATTCGTATATTGTTTTGGAAATATGTGAAATTGATTACTTGGGTACATGTATAGTCAAGCATGATCGTAATACTTTGCAGAAGATGGTTTCCTTATGACTTATGACAGAAAGTTGAATCTAATAAGACTACTTATGCTTTTTCGACGTCCTTAATGTGAATGAAGCGATTTCATTTGCGAGTCGTTGTATCTGTCCGTTTGTTCTAAATCGAATTTGAATATCTGACAAAAATCCCAGCCATTCAATTACTAACTAATGTGGATGCTCGACTTGCTTGAGATCATTAGGTTCGTGATTTAAAAGTGCAGAAAATAGATTAAAACTCATCTACTCGTAAGACAGACGAGTTATCTCTTTAGGCACCCTGCCAAACTAGAGGTATGTACGTCGACTGCTAGCTATTTAAAATGCGATGCAATCTAATACAACTATATGAATACTATATATTTGTACAACTAAAAACTACCCATTATGTAAAACAGTATATGGGCAACGAATTTGCTTAATTTATTTTTAAAACATTGGATTTTGTTGAAAAATGTGTTTGTTATTTTTTAAGAGAATGCTCTATGTATCCTTAACGAGCTGAAACATTACAGCTGTATACATTAATAGAGTTAAAAAATATTGTATTTCTGCAATTCATACAAATTTCATCAATGCTAAATAATGAGAAGTTTTACATAGTTATTAAGTCAGCAGATCAAGAAAAGTAGGTCTTTATAGCTTCTAAAATGTTCATGAACTGCCAATGAACTATTTATGCATCATTATTAATGATGCATGTATGAACTGTTCACTAGCTATGTGTCGTAAATACTTCTTTACTTTTTGTGTGTTTGCATTGTATTATTAAGCAAGCATTAACTTTCTGGAAACCATCTGATGAATATAATACCTGAGATTAACTATAGAGCTCAGTATCTGTTCTTGAATTTAATTTGTATCAACAGTTTATGAACTAGTATATAAATTATGAACCTACCCAAATACATGTTTGTTCACTGCCTGGCTAAATGCAATTCACTAAATGATTGCTTTTTATTGGATGTGTTGATAAGGTAATATCATGGGTCGATTGTAAATGCTACTGAATTGTCTTATATTATATGCATGTATACAGTTTTAATAAATGTACAATGTCGTATTGATAATTTCGCAAACGTATAGGTGTTTGTATGTGGCTGTTTTATATACAGATTATGTTGATATTCTTTTGCATTTAAGAAACAATGACTGTGCACATTGCATGAAAAAATAATCCCTGTCGGATACGCACATGCTGGTCATGAATTTTTTATTTAATAATAGTTTAAAGTCTTAACAAATTATAATAGACAATAAGCTCTTTAATTGGCATAAACAATAATCTTGGTCTAAAGATGCTTTGCGTTAGGGCTTGGAACCTGTCTGCATTACCGTTAATACTAACAAAATGTTCAGTGAAATTTAAGGCTTATATAATACTTATTATTGATCTTAGAATATGTAGTTCAAAAATACTACTAATTAACAGTAAACTGATATATCTATTTATCACATGCTATACATTGTTTTCAATGAAATACAGGTTTTAAGTATTTATTTTTATATTACACATGTGTTATACAACATTTTTAAGCGTTTTCATTGGCTACAGAATCAATAACTAACCAATTGCAAGGCTTTATTTTGATGATCGTCAACATGAAATGACGTCACGATAGTAAACAACTTTTAGATTTATCAGCATTTGTTTGGTCAATTAAGATGTATTTTATTTGGTTTACAAACATCTGATAAAAAAGATCTGATACTCGTTGTCATATCATACAATATTTTATTAAACTCGTCCAGGAATTTCGTAAGTGTCCAGGAATTTCGTAAGTAAGCTCGCCAAAGGCTCGCTTACTAACAAAATTTCTAAACTCGTTTAATAAAATATGGTATGATATGACAACTCATGTCAGATCCTATATGTCATGTATACGTATTTGTAAGAAATCGTATAAACTGTTTCATGCATCATTTAAACTGATTAGTATTACAATATTTGTTAAAGCAAAGGCAAATTAAAGAACCCCATTGTTATGAGCACTTGGGTATAAACAACTGTCTATGTTTTTACTGTAACTAACAATGGCGCATGTTTACATATTACAAATTATGCAATTTCAGTATTATTATACCAACATACCGGTATAGGTCTCCCACATTCAAACAATTATTGTTCATCCCGAGATGGAAACAAATTTCCCAGTATTATCACGTTCACAAAGTCAAGGAGTTATTCCTATGTGTGAACGGATTCAAATTTTAACGAGATATATTTATACAAATACAGTACTTCTGTATTGTTATCTATATGTGTTTTTGGAGAATCGGTACATTATATGTTTTTAACGTTTAAAATATTGTTAATCATTCTGATGTTCAAATTTGAAACTGTTATGCTAACACTACAGCAGTTAACTGCTACTTCCGCTTAGCAAAAGAAGATGGGACTTCTGACCATTTCTTATTATTGTTTATGTGTTCATGTGTAAAACGAATTAAAGGCAGGACTGTTACTCACTTATAGGGTACATATTGCTTTCCACATTTAAGCATCGTCCAATGAAGAACAGATAAGCGGTACGGCAATAATAAGAAACATTTAAGTGCTTAGCCGAATCATTTAATCAATATTTAATCAGAGAAACGAATTTATAAGGGTCTGTGTGGTAGTTTAACTGGAATCGTAAGAATTCCCATAAGTAACATTATTTGTTGCTGAGAAATAATTCAATAATCAATAACGATAATGATACTTTCATTTGTTTAGCTTTAATACTCCCCCGATAATCTTTCTGTAGTTTCAAAATAACTTAACGAAAAACGAAAAACGAGGCTTAATTAACCTGTAAACAATTAACAGACAGTCGATTCAGGTCCGCCATGTATCCATGTATTGTTATCATAATACAATTCAAAGTCTTAATTAAAAAAAAACAACAAAAACACACAAGATTTTGTAAGATAATTTTCAATTAGACGAATATGAATATTATATTCCTAGTGTAGTTCACCTACGTATATTGCGTTTTTAGAACCACCACAATCCATATTTACTTTGTTTTCATATTTTATTAAATAACGAACGCATTTGGGCGACATTCTGACGTTGGCATTTGATTTACGTTAAATTAAGATGATTTCAGACATAGTCTCGCAGTAGTTATGCAAACGAACATGATACAAATGTTCATACATAACCGTGAATTATAAGTCGCATTTACATTTATAGCTGCGTAGACCTCTTAATTTGTTTTAAATAAACATAAGCATTAAAATCTCACTTTGTTAAACTAAGAACATTTATTTTATACCACACATATCTTGAAAAAAAACGTTTACTTATACGTATCAATTAATATCGCTTTATTTTATATAGCAAAGCCTAACTGCTCTTACTGCATATACACGTATGTGTTCTATTAACCATGACACAAATAAACGGAAATTAAGAGCAGCACTAAAGAATGCCTAGAATATTTTAAACATGTTCAGGATATGGAACTCGGACTGATTAAAAAGACACACAGGGGAACATGCATGTTTGCTAATGACCCCTTTATTTACTCGTTTCACAATTGGATGTGTTTGCTATACATTAGTAATTGACCAACATACATATTTTACGGCTATGTGTTCTGCTTGGTAGTTTACCCTGTCTCTGATTGTAGTGTGGAAAACATTGTGTTTAAATAATATATGTCGAAATCATACCGTTATGTATAATGTTTTACGTTGGGGTATTTCAAAAAGGTTTCACTTGGAACAGGATGATTTGAAGACCCATGACAAAGCTACATTTTATACTGTTGTAAATTGTATAGTTTTCCAAAGATATATTAAGTTNCATGAAAATAACAATGCGAATCAATCGCAGAATTAAAATTTGCGTTTCCATTACCACGCTTGGCGCCACTTCTGTACATGTACCTTCATGCAAGTAAAATGCGTTTAAGCCACTAGAACTAAGATTGAAGATCCAACCAAAAATAATTAATATTTTGCATCTACCATGACTCAAAGTCAATAACGAATTTGCATTGATTTTTGATAATCGTAGGGTAACGTATCACCTCGTACCTGCACGTACTATTTCAGGGAACCATACCGTGACGATCGTGTCGAATCGAGACCCAATCATGGAATAAATCGAATCAGTACCTCTTGTAATCTTATCTGAACTAGAGATCTTACAGTGTAAGCCTCTGGCACATTTAATTGTAAAACCTTGAACACATTGCAATCGAGCACAGAGCAGCGTGTTATAACGTCATATCACCCATCACATCCTATCTAAACCTGAAAGTTCAGAGAAATACATGTACAAACAGTTACGCGTCGCCATTTGTGGCACACGTGTCGGATCGCACGAATGTGGAAACGTAGCATTAATAAATCTAAATGTAGCGGGCCCATTGCTTATGTTATAATATTGGTGCAGATAACGTTCATGCTTACGTCATGACGTTGGTGCAGATTACGTTCATGCTTACCTCATGACATTGGTGCAGAAAACGTTCATGCTTACGTCATGACGTTGGTGCAGATTACGTTCATGCTTACCTCATGACATTGGTGCATATAACGTTTATGCTTACGTCATTATGTTGGTGCAGATAATGTTTATTCTTACGTCATGACGTTGGTGAGATAACGTTCATGCTTACGTCATTACGTTGGTGCAGATCACGTTCATGCTAACGTCATTACGTTGGTGCAGATCACGTTCATGCTAACGTAATTACGTTAGTGCAGATCACGTTCATGCTTACCTCATTACGTTTGTGCAGATCACGTTCATGTTTACGTCATGACGTTGGTGCAGATAACGTTCATGCTTACGTCATGACGTTGGTGCATATGACGTTCATAGCGTAAAATTGACGCTAGCAACGATTGTTAACGAACTCTCAGCAACGCCATATATACAAACACGCTTATTTGTTTATTTGATTGAAATCAAGTCTACCTGGTATTTTCTGTTAATTACTCGAGTTGTCGAAGACTTATGTACAATTCAGACGTTATTGACTCATGGCCGACCGACAAATCTATCCCGATCCGGATACACAAAGGTATGATTTGAGTTGCTGTTTGAAAACGTTCAGTTATAAACTGACTGACACTTCTATTTCACTAGAGGTATCAGTGATCTTATGACTATTATTAATGACACGTGAACAAATCGATACAGCACAAACAAACGTGACCGCCTTGGAACGGGCCCTCGCAGTCAACGGCAGAACCTTCTGATAAATTTTGGAAAATACATATTTAAATGGGGGTTTTTAAAATCCAGAACTATGTTGCAAGCAATCATTTGGTCAATTCGTTAAAGAATATCTCATTTTTGAGAATCGCAGTCGTTTAAACTAGGTTACCGTGCCCCGAATATAAACAATGCACGAGCAGAAGAAAAACATTCTAGCAAACACATAAAATTAAATACAAATCTGGTCACCTCATTGGAAAGGTCTATGCAAAGCATAGTGGGTTTTATTTTTTTAAAGCTTCAGTCCCCCCACTTTGCCCAGAATTATTTATAAAACATTTAAGTATCAATAGAAATTAACCTCATAGCATCACGATTCAAATTAAATTGCAATACAAGAGTAACAAGCAACTTCGTTGAATAGATATCCCCCGCCAATTTAGAGCTTTGTCACAGAAAAAAGCATTTTTTCAAGATACAAAAGGCCATAACTCCGTTATTAATATATGGTGTACAATGCCATTTGGCGTGCATCATCCTCGTATCCATATATATACTCATACCAAGTTTCACTGAAATCCCCCAAAGCACTTCCAAGATATGGCTCCGGACACAAAAGTGCCGGACGGAAGGACGGACGGACGTACAACGCCAAAAAATATCCCTCCGCCTTTGGCGGGGGATTACAAAAACGAATTAATTACCGGTTAACTGATCAAAGTGTTTGAAGTAAAGCAGAATTGCATCATTCTGAGGAACGAATGGTGGCCTAAACTATTGCGATGTACTTTGAGTCTCCCACTCGCACAACAAGGACCTAGGTTCATTCACAAGTGGGTTTACTTGAGATACGAGGTAAACTAAGGAATGTGGGGTGCGTGGGCAACATTCACGAAGTAAGCTCAGCTGTATGGTACTGTTTTACTGCTCTGGTAGTTGGAGGTTTGAGACCCACTGCGGGCGCACTATTTATCACAGATTTACTGAATTGTGTGGGTTGGTGGGCATAGCAATACAAAAATCTTAAACAAAAAATATATAACAAGACATAGGTTGACAGCGACACGAGTCTATGTGGTGCGGTGTACAAGTAAAATTGAAAGTTCAAAGTAATTTATTTGCATACAATTTTCATTTCCAATTGCTTCAAAATGTCTAAATAATTGATCTGTCATCAATCTGGACAGCAACTACGTCCCTTCTCGTCTCGAGCGCGATCCCGTCCATCCCCGCTGGGATCACCTGACCCCTACCAATAGGTCACAACCCCGGGGCTCCGACTGGGGCCAACTTCCGGACTGGCTGAGGGAAGAGCGACAGACCGCCACCGCCACTACCAGCGAGCCACATTGCTTCCGTAGGAAATCGATTAGGCAAGACTCAAATACTATTGTTCATATAGCCAGTGTCTGCAAACGTTTCAAATCCGTTATCGACCATAATTCATGGAAGATGTAATGTATTACATATTTTTGGTCAGATCTCCATTTTTAGTACTGGTGGCTTAAACGTTATTTGTTACGTGGCATTTTAAGGGGACCAAGGATATATGTTTATTTTCTAGTTTTCATTTGATATCTAACGACCTCCGCGGGGACTGCAATTAAATAACGACATGGCTTTTAATAACTGTTACAGCTGAACATCGTTATATCGAACTCGGTTAAGTCGTGATTACGGTTAAGTTAAATTTCTGGTTAAGTCCAAGTGGACAAAAATCCCGATTGTTACTTTTCTTATTTTATATACAATATAGAAGTTTAACGGCTCGAAGCTCTTATTCGAATTTTTGTATCCGTCGAAGTGATTTTTCCCGCTCTTCTTATCACACCGGTTCAGATTTTCAAAAGCTCTCTTGTTTGTTTATCATGCAAATAGTTAGGAAAAGTATAGTTTACGTTTGCTCTTCTAATAATATATATTAATATTGTAATTGCGATTGTTTTAATCAACAATATGAAGGCGTTCAACCAAACGTTATTCGTGATACTATTGAAATTGATACATCATCATAGAATCTCTTTCTGAACACAACGTTCCAGTCCCTGTTTCACCGCCATGGAGATGTGGTGTATGTCGGAGCCCAAAGTCACCTCCTTTCTGTCCCTCCCCGGCGACCTCGCAGGTACTACTTTGTAGTGGGCAGATTGTTTTCACAAATAAGCCGTGTCATGCGAAAATGGGTCTTAAACCATATGCGGTAAGTGCAGCTCCAGATCAGGCATCGCAATCCCGCATTATGGTCAGGAGCTACCCTGTCCGCTTATGAGACCACGAAACCTGTCATGACTGTATAGTGGGTATGGCGCTCTTGAAAAGACTGCGCGAATGCGTATTCTAGAAGCATATGACATAAGACACATTTTCTCATAACGCGTGTTTAATCATAGTGTTCAAGACTGCGAAAAATATTACCCCTATTGATCATATTCGCATTCTGCTTTTTGATCGAATTTAAACAATCGAAGTTATGGTTGTTTCACTGTTACAAAGCATTTTCACACATATCACAATTTGTGTTATGATTCGTTTTCATGTTTCAAAAATGAAATACAGTCGAAATACTATTATTAAGACGTAAAAAAGACGTAAATTATTTGTTAATGCGTGAATCAGACACTGTAATGCGGCGGCGCGCATTGTATTTAACACATTAACAAGTGAACATCATGCTTTGCGTATTAGACGTGCAGGCGGAAGTGAATTATACTGCCGTGAGGTTGGTGTTGATGAGGGGAGGAAGAATAGCGAGTTGTAACTGCTGCTTCTAGTTCAGTTCAGCTTCCGCTTCGCTTTCTAGTGATACAGATAAATTATATTTAAATTTGCTCAATCCCGGATGTCTTCTTCCAATATACAAGTTAATATATATGAGCGGCGCTCTAGGGAAACGGGGCTTAACGCATGTGCGTAAAGGTTCGCCCCAGATTAGCCTGTGCAATACGCAAAGGCTTATCAGGGACGAAACTTTCCGCTTTTATGAAATTGTTCGTTTAAAAAAAGTCTCCTTATAACCAAAAATCCAGTATAGGCGGTAAGTGTCGTCCCTGATTAGGCTGTGCGGACTGCACACCAAGCGGTATACAATTGTTTCTATGCAAAATGCAATTTTCATTTTGCAACACGCATGTACTTGCGGAAAACCCCTTCCATATTTGTCCATACTCCCTAGGTTATGCGACGTGCTATTGCGACGTTTCAACTGCACTCATTATAAAAGAGGCAGCCATACAGCTTAAGTATTTTTATGTGGATGTTTTGTAGTCAGTGACTATTTATAAATACAAAACAGTTAAACATTTGTTAACAAACTATCTGAATAACAAAATACACATCAGTAATTTTCACAAAATGTCTCCTCTCTTTGTGTCTTCATTGTAAATCTGTTTTTACTTTTCGTACAATATTAATTTTGGCATTTTGTGTGTGTTCCCCAGACAGTGCCGCATATAAATATTCAGATTTGGACACCAGGGTAGATGTGACACAGCCGGACAAGCACACACAGAGAAGGTACGGGGGTTACTTTGGTCCGGGGATTAGTTTGATACGGGGATTAGTTTGGTGCGGGGATTAGTTTGGTTCGGTGATTAGTTTGGTTCGGGGATTAGTTTGGTTCGGGGATAAGTTTGGTCTGGCGTTTCGATACGGTCGTTTGTTGCATCGCATTGTCAACCTGTTGTTTACAAGCTTAAGAACACAAAGACCCGTTATGATGGAGCGAGATCGCGATGTCAGAACGCGAGATCATGATACGAAGGAGCGACCTCACGATGCGAGAACGTGATCACGATAAGAATTAACGAGATCGCGATGCGAGAACGCAAAATGAACATAGCGATCTCGTAGGTCAACAATTCGAATGAACAAGTAACACTCACGCAACACAGTAGTTTTGATATTTGATATTTATGTTATGTCCCTGTCGCCGTATTTACATTAAAGCGGTATTTATAACGTCATTACATCAAACGTTCGACGTCATTTCACTCGGAAACCCAAATGAAAGTGAAACTTATTGTAGCGGTAATTGTCACGTTTAAAACCGAAAATTCCCGATTTTATTTCACTGAAATTTCCAAACAATCCTTCGGTCACATAACTGAAACTACAATTTACGAATTTTGTGTTGTACTTTGAAATGGGCAACTGTTACTTTAAAAAACAGATCGAAACAGAAGGCATCGTGTTATTTTGCTTATTATTATTAGATATGATCCGCGTCATGCGAAAATAGGTCTTACGTCATATTTGGCAGCGTAGCTCCAGCCCAGCCTGTTCATCAGGGGAGTCTGGTCAGGAGTTACCATGTCCGCTAATGAGACCCCAAAACCCAAAAGGGTAGCTACTGACCTGACCGTGCGGATGCGCTGACTAAGCTGAAGCAACGTTAGCCGCATATGGCATAAGATCCACATTCGCATGAAGCGGGTCATATAACATGAAACAGATCGGAATAAAATAAAACCCCATTCCGCACATAACAACATCATATTGCTTGTATATTTTAAATAGATAGTCACCATATATATGTGTGTTCGTATTTGCGCAGCCCATGCTTCGACAGTCGCGAGATGTGGATACTCTCACAGATGTGTAACCCATCCTTAAATGGCGGTGCTGGTATGTAACCTCCAACGACGTCATCAAAATGGCGCACATTTTTATTCGGTTACATAAAATAAAAAATGATACAAGTTGCCATTTTTGTTATCAAATATTATAATAGAGTCTAATAAATTCTTTTCTTCGATGTAGCAGGATTTCTTTATCTCCAGATTTTAATGAATTCACGCCAGTGGCAGATAAAGAATCTTTAAAGGCCTTTCTCAAACCGAAGCGCGCGTGCCTAGAATTATACGACGATGACGAAATCGTGGTGACGTCGCCCTCCTTTGAAAAGAAGACAGCTCCCTTATCCGATGAACTTTCATACAGTCCTACTTACACAGATCATAACTAGTATTTGCTAACGACTTAGATTATATTAAATTTGTGAATTTAACGTGTTCTATCCTATTACTATTAGGTGTAATTGTGTTAAGGACGTATGCTGCAGTTTCAATGCAAATTTTCTTGTACCTAGAATTTGATCATTTTTGGTATATCATGAATGACACTACCCGCCGTACACAATGCATAACATATGACTTCTAACATCTGTAAGAAGTGCTCACATGAGGAATTATATAGAGAGGATGTAATGCTAAATATTATGGGCCGCGATCTGTGAAAAAGGGGTTTAATACATGTGCGGAAAGTGTCGTCCCTGATTAGTCTGTGCAATCCGCACAGGCTAATCAGGGACGACACTTTCCGCCTAAACTGGATTTTCGTCAAGAAGAGTCTTCCTTTAAACGAAAAATACAATAAAAGCGGAAAGTGTCGTCCTTGATAAGTCTGTGCGGTCTGTACAGGCTCACCAGGGACGACACTTTACTTACATGCATTAAACCCCGGTTTCACAGAGCGAGGTTCATATGTCTTTTTAGAAGAAAAAAAATCTAACGCAAGGTGATTAGACTAGTATTTCTTCTTAATTTATTTAAAGAGATCATGCACATAATATAAAACAATATCATAATCCATAATAACGCATATGGCTGTATACAATTACAAAATGGGATTAATTATACATGTATAATATACACACTTTTTTTCTAACTTACCTTAGAATGTACATATTTGAGCTTTCAAATGTGTCGGCATTTAAACGACATTTGCTTACATAAAAAAATAGACATAAACAGACAAACACAAAATGGTGGATCTACCCACGCAACGAAATGGTTGCGTTTGTTTATGTATTGAGAGTTTTATACCACATATTTAATGTGGCACTCTTTAATTTTGCCCATCACTCACATAGTCCGAAAGGAAACCAAGGAATGACAAATACACAAATGACAAGATACATCTTTAAAACAGATAGTCGCGTATATCCTGATTTAAAAATAATGGTTGAAAATTAATGTTTCTTAAAAATTTAGTTGAAGGTTTTTTTTCGGATGTAAGTAGATTTCTCAGCGCATGAAATTTCTGTTACGTAATGTATTGCTTTTTTATGTATTTTGATTGTATGTAGTTTATAAATCAAAACAAAGTACATATTACATTTCCTATGCTTTTCAAAAACTTATATATGCTCATATTTGCAGAATATAAGACATACAGGACATACCAATCACAAACATGAACATTAACTTGTGCGTATATATAAATGACACTACATCAGATCACATTATATGTTACCTCTCATGTCATATTATGTTTTAAAAATTATATTGTTCTCCACGATTGAAATATAAAGTATGTTATTATTTCCCTAAGACGCAGTTGTCTTTCCACAAATGTATATCTTTTTGCGTTGTTAAATGAAACGCACGAACTGACCTTGATATCCCGCGAGATGGGATGTATCACGTTAAAACTTTACAGAAAGCTGTGTAAAACCCAACAATTTAACATGTTTGCATGTAAATATAAAACTATATTACAATACTTTTTGTAAGTATATCAGGGTGGTGAATACAAAGGAATTGCAATTATTTCATCAAAGATAAATAACAATTAGAGACAAAGCGCAGTTACCATTTGGCTATCGTTTAAAGTCAAATTGTGGCGTTTCCATAACTAAATATATTTTTCATTTTAATTTATAATCGGCTACGATTATCCACATATTTCAACCGAATGTTCATGAGGGCCACGTTAAACCTGTCGTATAATATGTGTTCAAAATGATGTACGCGTGTTTGATATCATTTGAAAATGAACTGGTCTATATTTCGATACTGCATTTGGGCCTTGCTCTGGGAAAACCAGGTTTAATGCATGTGTGAAAAGTGTAGTCCCAGATAAGCTTGTGCGTATGCACAGGCTAATTAGGGACGGCTCTTTCTGTTTTTATGATTTGTTTTAAAATGAAGTCTCTTCTCATAAAATACCCATTCAAGTGGAATGTATCTTCCCTGGTTTGCCGGTGCGGACTGCACAGGCTGGTTGATCTGGGACGACACTTTACACACATTCATTAAGTCCGTTTTTCCCAGATCGCGGCTAATTTTGGTAAAAAATTGACATAAAGATTGACAGTTTCTTCATGGCATTAAAAAATACACGTATAATTTACGAATGGAAGAGTTACACACCGGGTGAACTGTTCAATTTGTAAACCGACAATAATTTAAGCATTATTACAAATGTATTTAAAGATGAAGCAATTTGAGTGATAACATGACTATTATGTGGAACGTGGTACACATGTGTGTACGGATATGTATAAATGAAGGTCTATGCACATGGCTATTGTCTTGCTCGTATCACAGCAAAATAAGCGCTTCACAACGCGATCAGTCTTGTAAAAAATCATTGTTGTGGTTTCACACCAACTTCTGGAATAAACTCTATAAACAAACGAACTAAATTTATATCCACGTGCTTGCGCGTAATCGCCTGAGTGCCAACCATAATTATAATTGTCATTCTAATTGTCATGCCACCTTTGCATTGTTATTGCACTGATGTCACTAGAAAAAGCTGATATGTCTATATATGTATCCTATGGATGCAGGATAACGTCATCAATGACGTCAAGACGTGGCGATGCTGTATCTGCGTATAGTTGACCGATCCTCCTTTACCACGGACAGAAGAGGGTGGGGAAGCAGACCTGAAGTGCGTTTATGGCTCAGTCGGTGCGAGAGTCCGGATATGAGCGGCGATATATTCCCTTGTTTGTGTCGATCGGATGTGACGTCATTTGTCGTTGACTCGTCATCGGAATCGCTCTCACCGGGTGTAACTGCAAAGACATAATTTTTGTGTTTTTTTTCTTAACGCGTTTCTGATAAAATGTGTCAATAACACTTTTTGCTTAATACGGTCTCAAAATAACATCGGATCAACATACTCCCACATCGACAAGCGTTGCAAAAATTTGAACCCCCTGTTGATTATGGAGTACGGTGAGTGAAAACAACCATTCCCTACCCAACCGTTGTTATTCTGGATTTAAAGCCTTACACCTAGCTATGCCATTGGAATCATTTGCATTAAATTCAGTGATTTTTATTTGCAATCCGCAATCCATTTTGTAATTATAAAACCCATTAAAAATTTGCTATATTTGTTTTCTAAATTATCAAGGAGTGTCGTTTGAATGATTTTGATGTTTTGTGACCAAGTCATTTTGAACTGTTTTATCAATGAAGAGAATTTGCGCTTACAATTAATCAAACAACAAATATTTAAAAAAAAAACGAATTTAATACATCATTTTACCTATCACAGGGATCTTTTGAAGTCTGACGGGTATTTTGAAGTTGCTCTGAATGACCGGCTCCGTGCCGCCATTATACAGTCCGAGAATGCCGAGGAAAGGGGAAACCACTCTCGCTACAAGCTTCTCGAGTTTCATGGAGTTCTCGGTAATGGTTTGGTCACGAACGCTCTGAAGCATGAGAAGCATTTGCTGGACGGAAGGGGGCGCTCTCTCGTCGTCGGAAAGGCTCTGTAACGCATCTGAAATGTAATAAAATGCTTTGTCTATGTGCTGTTGTATTCACACTTTTAAAATCATGTAGTCTTGTTGTGAATCGCCAATTCACGTGATCAGGCGGCAGAAAAACTTAAACAAGCCATGGCCTAACGCATTTTACGATTAATATGAAAAAATGAAATTCAATGTACCTGCCACGGGCAATTTGAGCAACACTGTGTTCCGGAACTCCAATAACGTCACTTCCCGTATCGAGTAGCTTTTCGTCTGCAAGAAGTAAAGCCATAAAATTGAATTATTTGGACGGACAGATGAACAGAAAGACTACATTATTCTACCTTCACATTAAATTTTACGGGGGTATGATAGCACAGATTCGCTACATTGTATGAACATGTACTTAGTATCGGGGGTCCTGTCTATGCGGTGACAATCGCCCCATTTACAAAACCCCTCACGCATTTGCGGCGTCACACGGCGTCACATGCCGTCATACGACTCAATCGTAATAATATATGAGCCTCGCTTTGGGAAAACGGGGTTTCATGCAGGTTCGTAAAGTGTCGTCCCAGATAAACCTTTGCAGCTGCACAGGCTAATCAGAGACGACTCTCTCCGAGTTAAGTGTATTTTTCGTTTTAAGGAAGTTTCTTTTCGGCGGAAAGTGTCTTTCATTGAATAGCCTGTGCGGACTGCACATGCACTTGACCCCGTTTTTCCAGAGCGAGGCTCATTTTAAAGTATACTGACCTTGATTGGGTAGAGCAGGGACTGAATAACGGGCAGAATTTCACAGTAGAAGTAGTCCCATTGGTTGCCCAGGTTACCGAGAAGAGCCTTGCCTGCAAGGGAGATCTCTGTCATATACAAGGTTCGAACCATGGTCCGTTTCATAAAATATATTAGTACCAGTAGTTGTCTACAATTAAGATTAACCAAGGCGCTACACCGAAATCAAGTTTCTTCAAACAAATTGATACCAACGACTACATAATTATATATTTTTCATTCATAAATTACTATCGATGAAAATATAATTTTTTATAATATAAAAATAAAATAAAATATAATAAAAATATATATGAAACGGCTCACGTATCGTTTATGGTTAATATGTTCCTTAACTTTAAATCGTAAATTATACTTTGGAAATCAACTGAAATAAGCGATTCATAATTAATGGTATCATACTTCTAAATTGTATCATGCTTTAAATAATTATTAATTATGTCGTGCGATATTTAATTAGCCGCGCAAAAGGATGCGTATGGGTCATTCGCAATTCTTATTAGTAAACGACGCGCTGCTTTGTCTTAAGGCATTTTTAAATTCGTCTTTAAACTGCACAACAAACTATTCCAAAAAAGTAGTCCCGATTTTATATAAAGTTGTTCAAGTGATCAGATGATCACATGATTCAGAATGTGATCAACGGAATACATTAGATGTAATTGGGTTCTTTGACAAATTGTGGAGGCTTCCTATGTTCATTGTTACTAATAGTGCCAGCCAGTAAAAACGTTGGATATATTGAACAATATGTTATAGTTTGAACCGTGTCACCGGCACTGTTAGAGGGATGACAACTGTTTTATCATCTTAACATTTCTACCGCAAACACATTGATTTTAAGACTTAACCCTTAACACTACATGTACATGTATAAGGACGATTTCTCACCTGTTTCTAATTTTATTTTCTCCCGAAGTATAACCATTCCCTTTTTAACCAGCTTGTCCTGGAAACAAACAAAACGCAGCTTACAACATAATTATTATAAACACAATCGTTCAGTGCAAAACTTTCTGAAAAAAATACTTCTTAAGTGAAAATATTTCCGGCTCTTCTGCGTGGATTTACTGACATAGTTTTCCACGAAGTACATTCCAATCAGCGAAACTGGAACTACACATCGATTCGTCGCTGTCGGTGGTGTTTAAACCCGTGGTAATTGCGTAATACATCAATTAGAGGTCAAATATATTTTCAGAGGATTCAGCAAAAAGAATCATGTCGGAAATGAGTTCAGTTTCCCAGTGCCCGAATTCATCAAACCGTTAGTGACTTAAAGAATACGTCAATCAGAAATAATTCGAGGCATTTTAAAAAGGCAGAAGGTCCGAAGAAATTAATGCAATTTGTTTCACTGAAAAGTATTTGGTTAAAAAGAAATGCATTATTAAATAAGGTTTATTTGCGAAAGCGCCAAGTGGTGCTATAAAGACCCTGAATCTGTATCTTTTCAGAAATGTGTCGATATCTCTCGTTTCAAAATATAATTTTGGCATGTTTTACATACCAACAAAAAAATAAAATACTACAATATATATAAGAAGACCCCTGACTGACTGCTGAAGGAAAGATGCCTTAATGTCGCAATATTTTACGTAATTGCTGAGCAATATGTAACTATTACTAGTCGTACATTATAAGTCCCGGCTCTGATTTCAGAAAAATCTTTATTGACTCCTGGAGGCCCGTCAATATTATGCCTCCATATTTTGTTAAACTACCGCGAACTATTTACCTTGTAGAAGTCGTACACTAGAGGCCCCGCCTCTTACTTCCAAAGATTCTTTGCTGACTCCATGAGGCCCGCCATCATTATGTCTCCATATTTCGTTTAACCACCGTGGACTATTTACCTTGTAGAAGTCGTACACTAGAGGCCCCGCCTCTGATTTCAGCAGATTTCTGACTGACTCCTGAAGGCTCGCCAGTTCGCTCTCCTGGAGCTTTTTCTTCTGGAACAGGTGCACGATCGCCACTGAGACACTGCAAAACACACATATAGGTTGCATTTTGTCTAAAACTATACTTACAAAGCTCGTATTGATATCAGCGTCGTGTTGGGAAAACTGGGCTTAATGCCTGTGCGTAAAGTGTCGACCCAGATTTGCCTGTGCAGTCCGCACAGGCTAATCAGGTACAACACTTTCCGCTTTGATGGTGTTTTGAAAAGGAATTCTCTTTTTAGCAAAACTACAGTTTAGGCGGAAAGTGTCGTCCATGTGCAGGCTAATCTTGGATGATATTTTACGCACGTGCATTTCGCCCAGTTTTCTCAGAACGGAGCTCGTATAATACATGCAATTGTTGTTTGCACTGTCGTGTATGTGCATGTTAATCTCACAATTGTACCATTCTCAGATTGTAGCATGTATCCATACTGTTCACGCAAATTTCATAATGTAGGCTTAAAGTATTCATTGTGATATTGTATGCAAAATAAAGATTATGATATTATGCTGTTCAATTTTCGAATAATCCTTAGTCTGTTTCAACATTATTACCTTAAATCAACTGTATACGATCTTACTAAGAACAAGACAGTAAGAGAGTGTACAAAGGGCATGCATGCACCGAGAATCCACGTTTGTCTCAAAACTGCTCTCTGTCTTCAAAATGTGACCTTGACGTAATGAGACTAGTGACGCCAACGACATTATGTGTGCTCGTTGTCGTCATAAGCGGTATTTTATAATTGCATAGTGAATTACTAAGTTACTGTTCTGAAAATATTTGTTATGGCCAAATGTCACTTTTTACCTAAAAGTGTGACATTGGCCTCCGAGAAAGTGAGACAGGTTTTACACACGACATGCCGTCTCGTCATGTGGATCATAAGCGGTAAGATACTTTTCAAACGAATGATTAATGGCAAAGATTCAACGCGGACGAGCTGATTTATTAACCATTTTGATATTTGAAATCTAAGTGTGATCTTGACCTTTGAGGCTGGGATACGAGTGTTACACGCGACACGTCGTGTTATGATGGATTGCAGTTATTTTAAAATGCATCAATATACAGCCAAGTTCTGGCTGAGAAAGAACATTTCAGTGAGTTGTAAGACCAAATAAACCTCTTAGTGTGAATGTTTAATTTGAGGTAGAAAGACGGGTGTTACTTGCGAATCGTCTTATGCTGGACGATATTGGTACCCAATCAACTAAAATTCATCAATACATGACAGAGATATTGATGAGCTAAGAAACTTTAAACAGACATACGGACTAACAGACTTCCAGGCGGCATGGCGTACAAACCTACATACATATGGACTAACACACGGACAGTGCGTTTGCTATATACAGCCTTCTTATAATGAGGGAATACAAACATACAGGGTTAATGAATACAAAACAAGAATAAAAGTTAAGCAGACTTGGAGCCAGAAAATCAATGAAATAAGTGTTATATAAAGCTACAGATACAAATAATGTTCGCCTGAATCGTATAAATATCATCCATGCACAAAAGCATGTTCTCTTTTGGGAAATCCAAACTATTCTGTGCAGATTTGTTCATACCACACATGTTCGACACAATATCTGTTCTGCAACGAATAAGAGTATTTTTTGTAACTGCTCGTTTTTTGTGTGAAAAAAATGCTAGCAATATGATTTGTGAAAAATAACATCCAATTTTCTTAAATCTGTGGGGCATAATGATTTCAGGTGTAACAGAATAATCTGATGTCAAAATAAGATCTATTTTCTCACGTAAAAACGACAGATGGGAGTATGCATGTGCGTAAAGTGTTGTGTATGAACCTTTAGCGAAAAGTGTAAAAAATATTTTAACAGAGCATAAAACGCTACCTTTCAAAGTGGGCGTTTTTCAGCGGAAGGTCAGCAACGTTTGCAGAAGAGCGTCGGCCGAAGCCGCCGTACGAGTCCCGCCTGATGTGGTTCCGTATGGCTTCACTGATGTTCGCAATGCTATGCCTGGAAGGAAAGTAATGCGTTTAGAAATGTGTGTTCCTTTTTTTATTCAAGAGTGAAGAATTCAGTAGAACAATTAATAACTTTAAATGTTAATTACTTAGCTGTCCCTTTACTTACACGGCCGGTGGTCCCGATACGGGCACACAAGACGTCATTTCCTGACTAGTGAATGAATACGCCTATATTATATACACGATTGTGTATTAACCTTCATAAGTTTCTTTAGTTAAACTCATATCCGAACGTGTCCGATCATAATAATGTGTATGTTTTGCTTGCCTAAACTAACTCACTTATAGATACATGGATAAATTGTTTCCGCATTTAGATAACACATAAAACAAGCAATCTATTCATAGCACACTGCTTAATATGCTCTCCAATATCCGATCCATAAACATGAAATAATATCACCATCACTTGTTATGTTGTTGATATATACAAGTATGTATTGTTTATCGCTTGTCTATTATAGCAACGATATCTTGACAAAAATCCGGCATATTATCAGCTACAGCACTCAAGTTTATCGTAACAAGGAGCGTAGCTAGAGCTAGCAAAACAAGCGAGGCTCTTCGTACTAAAATGAGCTACATTTTGTTGAGACAACCATCGAGCGAATTAAGCCCTGAGCCGCGTTCTGTGAAAACGGGTCTTAATGCATGTGCGTAAAGTTTCGTCCACGATTAGCATGTGTAGTCCGCAAAGCGTAATCTAGAACGACACTTACCACCGAAACAAGATTTTCGTTTAGAAGCGACTTCCTTTTAACGAGAAATTCCATTATATTAACGGAAATTATTGTCCCTGATAAGTCTGTGCGGACTGCACATGCAAATCTGGGACGACACTTTAAGCAAATGCATTAAGCCCAGTTTTCCCAGAGCGAGACTCAGCCCTTCATAAAAAGAAGCTCCAGATGCGCGTCAATAGTCTCATGTATTACACTGCGGGCGTAGCTAGAGAATAACGCTATATTGTAATATTTGTCATAAGAGTCAAGCGATGGAGGGAAAACAACAACAGATTACGATCAAACAAATAACTTATCTCTGAAGCATAGAATACGTACATTCTTTTATCAATGTTAAGTTTATTAAAGCAAAAAACTGTGTATGAATATTGTTTAGATAGTGAGTTTCATGGGCATCCCAGAATATTCATCACAATACAGTGGCAGATATTTATGTATACGATATCAGTGATGAATAAAGCAGTCAAACTTAAACTCGAGTTAATTATTTAACATTTTAAGCTGAACGAAAATGTTTGCCGTCTCCGCTTATGGAGAGATATTTCTACGGTTCGAGTCCCACAATGGGCACGATGTGATATGACCGGTTGCCACCCGGCATCTTATTAAATCGATGGGTACCGGTTGCCTCGGATAGAAATCGGGAGCCAGTATGTTCATCAGGAAAGGTGTCTCATAAGTAGAACTGGCTGGCCCTTAATCGTGACGGGAGACACTTTAATAAACACATTCTCTACTTTACTTTCAGTGTAAACTGAAACATTCATCCAGTTAGTTATTATCAGCACGAATACAAACTAAATATTCCTGCTTTTAAATATTTTTTAAAAAGGTAAATATCTAGAAATAGTAAATAGCTAGCTCGCATCTCGCGGATGGATCCATTGACATGGTTTCTTAAATGAGTAATGAAGTTCAATATTCGGTGCTTTTTGTAGTAGCGGTTCAAATGTTTTATTAAAACAATTATTTAAAGTGACGTACAATTGGTGGTATCAAAATCTTGCATCGATCAAACTAACGTTTAACGTCACGCAAAGTTATTACACGTCATGTCTTATGTCTACAGACAATAAAGTACTTTTTCAATCAAAAATAATACAAAAATTCGCGAAATCCGCCAATTCAAAAGTGGATATTTAATGAGCCGCGTCATGCGAAAATGAGTCTTATGCCGTATGAGGCGAGAGTAGCTCAAGAAGCAACCCTGTCCGCTAATGAAACAAAGAGACCTTGCGTGACATGGTAGCTACTAACCAGCCTACGCATTTTTCTGGAGCTACGCTGACCACATATGGCATAAGTCCGATTTTCGCATTACTTGAGACAAATGTGTATTGGCAAGGACAACAACAATAGAACATCGTTATAAAACAGTTATGCATGGTGCCAACGGTCAAGTAAAATAGTGCAGTTAACGAAATATTCCATCACAGAAACTTACACGTTTTTCTTAACTAACGACATTTCCATTTTATCGAAACAACAACTACTGATCAAAACTGAAGTTTCTTCGTTTGATGTTTGTGTTCATTTAAACACGCTGGTGTTTGCTAAAAGAAGCATCATAACATCGATCGAATATTTTATTGCGCACATGGGAATATACATGTTCATATAATGTGGATATACGTGTAGATGCAGCTGCCATGGTATCATTATCGGTAAGTGTGGTGATAATGGTTGGTAACAGTGACAACTGGTTTCATATAAGCACACTTACCAGTTTGTATACTGTTTGTCAGATGTTCAAAGCGACTGGAGACAGTGCGTGACTACAGCTGTTGTAGGCATATGCTCTCACTTGTATAAGTGAAATATACATTGCGTTGATGTCAACAGCGAACACATTGCCTACGGAGTTTCGTGGTCGTGGTCGTCGTCGTCGTGGTCGTCGTCGTCATCGTCATTATCATCATCATCATCATCATCATCATCATCATCATCATCATCATCATCATCATCATCATCATCATCATCATCATCATCATCATCATCATCATCATCATCATCATCATCATAATCATCATCATCATCATCATCATCATCATCATCTTCATGATCATCCTCATCATCATCAACACCACAACCACCACCACCACCATCATCATCATCATCATCATCATCATCATCATCATCATCATCATCATCATCATCATCACCACCATCACCATCATCCTACTACTCCTCAACATCATCATCGTCATTATCGACATTATCGTTATCATCATCTTCAGTAAAATCTTAATCATCATTACAGCCACCACCACCATCAGCATCAGCATCATTATAATCTACAGAATGATTATTATATTCATTTCCTCATTTTATTTGTCATAAACTTAATAATCCCCACGTACAGTAAGTATCAATCAGAACTGCTACCGCCATAATCATAGTAGTCATCACCACCACCTCCACCAACAACAACAACACAGTCATCATTATCAGCACATAGCCATGCTCACACGTTCATCTTCTCCATAAATATCAAGATGTATTAGGCATCGTTACCCCAACATTTGAACTACATATTGACGATTATTCAGGACTAATTAAATCAGCAGCGGATACGAATGTCTAGCAGAATATTGCAGACACCATCTTGGATAACTTCCCAGTCTGCTACTGGAACTTCGCGAATGCAAGCAACTGAAGGTTCGCCTGGTGTCTGTATGGAAACATACAAGATTGCTAGCCATTCAATATCAGTTGGTTACAATTGCATTAGGTTATCAGTGCACGTCACAAGGTTACCACTGGTGTTAGCATCTGGGTTACAAGTGCACACTTCTAGGTTACCAGTGTACGCTTCTAGGGTACAAGTGCACACTTCTAGGTTACCAGTGTACGCATCTAGGTTACAAGTGCACTCTTCTAAGTTACACGTGAACGCCTCTAGGTTACAAGTGCACTCTTCTAGGTTACAAGTTCACACTTCTAGGTTATCAGTGAACGTCACTAAGGAAACAGTCAACGCAATTGACCACTAGCTCATATGAGCACGCCATTAGGTTACCTATGTACGCCATTAGGTTACCTATGTACGCCATAAGGTTACCTATGTACGTCATTGGGTTACCTATGTACGCCATTTGGTTAACTACGAACGCCATTAGGTTAACTAGGTGCGCCATTAGGTCAACTGTTGTTTTCTGTGTACACCATTACGTTACCTGTGTACGTCATAATGTTGCATGTGTTTGCCATAAGGCTACATAAAGTTAAAAGTGGACGTCGCTTTGTTACCTGTGCACGTCACAATGTTTCCCGTACATTTCACTTAATTACCAGTGCACATCACTAGGTTACCAGTGCACGCCACGATGTTACCAGCGCCCGCCACCATATTACCAGTGTACGTCACTATGTTACCCGTGCATGTCACTAAGTTACCGTTGCACATCACTAGGTTTCCAGTGCACGTCACTAGTTAACCAGTGCAAATCACTTATTTTCCAGTATACGTCACTATGCTAACAGTGCACATAACTATGTTACCAGTGCTTGTAACTAGGGTAACATTGCACGTCACTTGGTTATCAGTGCACGCCACAAGGTTAAAAGTGTACGTCACTATGTCACCAGTGCACGTCACTATGTTACCAGTGCACGTCACTATGTTACCAGTGCACGTCACTTGTTACCAGTGCACGTCACTAGGTTAACAGTGCACGTACCGATGTTACCAGTGCACGTCACTATGCTACCAGTGCACGTCACTTGTTACCAGTGGACGTCACTGCATTAACAGTGCACGTCACTAGGTTTACAGTGCACGTCACTTGTTACCAGTGCACGTGACTTGTTACCAGTGCATGTCACTAGATTAACAGAGCACGTCACTTGTTACCAGTGCACGTCACTAGGTTAACAGTGCACGTCACTTGGTTAACAGTGCGCGTCACTATGTTACTAGTGCACGTCACTAGGTTACCAGTTGAAGAAACTGTTACCTACGCATGTTACAAGTGCACGACTATCCGTTTATCAGTGCACTGGTGTGAACGATGTTATTTTTCATATATCTTAATTTCACAAAACATCAAATAATAATACTTCTTTGCAATATTCTGAATTTCCTGAGACATTCGGTAGATTAACAAGAACGTAAACTGAATTATTTTATATTAATTAAAAAATCCCAATCTACAAAAAAGTCTATCACGTCTAAGAATTATTATGACATGCGAGTTTCGCTACGCGCTGAAGTTGAATCAACATTAGCCAAGTACTTCCGGTATATCATTGATTCATAAATTGATGTACGTAAACACTTATGTGAACATTCAGAGCTATAATACAAATGAACCGTCAAGACAGTGACAAAGCTTAAATAATCATGTTTTATGTTTTCCGCTTTTCTCCTGTCCGTTCACATGTCCGTGTTTGCGACTACCCGTGTCGTTTACTTCAGTTTTGATTATCGCCGATTTCCCAGCTTTTCTCACTTAATTCTGTATCGTTCATTAACAACACAAAAGCAAAACCCGAATTTTCTCTGATACGCAACTCACTTGGCGCAAGAAACACTAGCTAAATAACGTTCAGAACAACACACGCTATCAAAACAAAAACAACATGTGTTCGACATTTCTAATTGCGGATATCTGATACATAATTATATTGCGTGTCGATGAGACAAAACTGTCCAATAATCCTGACGCAGATGTTTGTTGTCATTTTCGCAGCCATATTCACATTCCCGATAAAAAATACTAATGTAAGTGACACTACATACACATTCATCAGACGACAGGATGTTATTGAGGGAGGTCATGACCTAGGTCTGTTAACGCTGTAAAAAAATGAACACAACATGAGTGCTACACATCTATTGTTTACGTTAGGCGTTACAAAAGTATTATTTTTTGTGCCGATAATGTGTTTTTTTTATAGATATTCCAGGCTGAGTTTTCCATCCTTTTTGCTTAATAAGATCATTAAATTAAATATTTAAATTGCAATAATTTTAACAATATTTGATCATATTCGATAACATTTAAATTGCCAACAAGAGGACCAAATACTTTATGTCGCTCACCTGAGACTCGAAGGAATTGAACTGTTTGTATCAGCTGTTTCCAAAATCCTCAAAACAAATATTATGAGCAAGTTGCATGATGATTGGGACAAACATGTGGATTATTTAGAGAGTTCGCACGTTGTTTAGTTAATATAATCCACTGACCTAGTTTTGTACTCCACATGTCCCAGTTTAGAACTGGACACAGATTTTATTGGGACAAATTGTCTGACTAAGTTGCATTGGGAAATAAATGTGGCGTTCAGAATGTTAATACGTTTTTTTCCCTTATCCCAAATTGTTGGTCTCACGTGAACAATTTCCAATTTTAGTCGAGATATCATAGGTACAAATTTTCTAAGCAAGTTTTATGAAGATATGGCTAACACTTTGCCTCGATAGTGCACACAAGCTTTTTCTTTAATTTGACCTAGTGACCTAGTTTTTGATCTCACATAACCCATTTTCAAACTCGGCGGATTATGATTCGGACAAATATTCTCACAAAGTTTCATGAAGATAGGGCCATAAACGTCGCCTATAGAGTTTTTACAAGCTTTTTTAATTTGATTTAGTTTTGACCCTCGGGAACATTGGGATAAATATTCTGATGACGTTTCGCGGAGATTGTTCAACAAATGTGACCACTAAAGTGTTCCTTTAATCTGACCTAGTGATCTAGTTATTGACCCCACGTGACCCAGTTTCAAACACTGCCAAGTTATCATTGGGACAAATATTCTGATCAAGTTTCATTGAGAGTGGGCAATCCATTATCCCTAAAAATCGTAAAAGTTGACCAAAGAGTGGTTTTGAATAAAAAAAAAAAAAGATTGTGTGTGTATGTGTGTGTTTTTTCTATAACTTAAATGTTAGTTGACACAATTCTCATTCAAGTCATCTTTGAACTACAGTCTTACCCGAGAACAGCGGTCAGTCAATAGAAATGACCAAAATGACTGTTGTGGACAGGAGACCGTTGTTCTCAGAGTCCACGTTTTATAAATTTGTATAAATTCATAACATCACCAATTTTTAAATACGATTTCTGTCATAAAAATGTGCACATTTAATGTTTGCAGTCGACAATTACTAGTAGAATTGTGTGCATGTAGTGTTGCCATAAAGGTCTAGTTAGACATTACATATTTATACCAGATAGAAATTCCGTATTTCTCAGTTTGTAATTAAGAACTCGGTTTTTAATTTACGCAAATGGACATTTCAAATACATTCCTTTTTATATTATAGTTACTGTAAACGATTACACGATTAATAATGCACTTTTAGCGTTGCCATGTTTGACTGGATATACAGGCATGTTTAAAATGCCACATGCTGTGTCGACGTTTTAAAGTTAACATCCTAAACGTGACGCACAATTTATAAATATGTATCAGAAATGCGAGGACGTTGTTTTATTATTTTTTTTGCACATAAATATAACACACAGCTAAACGAGGATTATAATGAAGGTTTAACTGATATCAACAGCAAATACGTATATGAAAAACAAAAGAGAGAGAGAGCATAAGAGCCGCAGTATGCGAAAATATGTCTTATGCCATATACGGCCAGTTAAGCTCTTGAGCGACTGCACACGTTGGTCTGGAGCGTCGCTGGCCTCGAAAGACATAAGACACACTTTTGCGTGACGCGACTCATAATGTATTAATTGTTTCATACAATTGATGGCCTTTAACCAGAGTTGGACACTTACGAATAATTATTCAACATCTGACTTTCTTTCTTCCGACCTTTGCTCAAATATTGTAATGTGCTAATAACTGTTCATACTGTGTGTACGATCGTTTAACATAAAGTAAGATAAAGACAGTAAGAATATTACATCATGGTCTCAACGACACCACAGGTGGTTAGCGTGTGGCTATAATAATAATTAATTAATTAGTAAAAACATTATTTTGAATGAAAAATAATAATTTTATATATAATTGTAATCAAATTATAACTTAATATAAACTTCTCTGAAAATGTTTTCACTATTAGATATATATTTATAGATTTATATATATACACACACGCTTACCGCCTGTGAACGACACTTACCGTCGGTATCGGATTAAGTGAACAGTGACAGTAACTTGTCTTCTCTTCAATCATGTTTTGTTAATACAGAAATTAAACTAGCGATATATTCAGCATACTAATAACCAACGATTAAAGGAAAAACACAGAGATGGCATTTAAAGTATGGTTTAGACTTTAAATTTTTAAATATTTAATTCTCATTTTTTTTTCTTAAATCTCATCTTCGAGTTTTCCATGTTTGAACATTAATCACTGATCTTCTTTTTATGCTTATATTTAGCCTTTATAAATACATCGTATCTGCTTGTTTTCTATCAATAATATAATGTATACCCCTTCCGAAGATATTTTATCTTTATTTGAACAAAATTAACAAAAGACAGTCACAAATAAAATAAACCACTCACCGTTTTAAAGTTCTCACGCCATTTTGCAGTAGCTCCATAGTTAAATCCGTCTGCTTCTACGAGTTGACCGGAAACTGACCAGTGGTCTTCGTTTACACTAGACTATCCAATTATCTTCGATGGTGAAAATTAGATTTCCCGTCTTCGTTCATCTCTGATGTTTTATTCATGCATGTTGTTTCATGACTGCGTTCCTGTCATGTCTTCGATTGCTCCGTACTTGGAATAAGCGGTATCGTCTGCAACCCAAAACGCATTCGTTATTAGCGTATTAGATGATACCATGTCGATAATATTGGGTAATTCTATGTATGCAATTGAAAAGGTTAGACCGTGGATTTCGGTGAGTAAACATTTTACGAGCGCGAAGTTGCAAGTGACAACTTAACAATGGATCCTGCGTTGTTTGTTGGACGGATTTGGCGAGAAAACATTTTTCGAGCACCATGTTGAAAGTGACAACTTTACAATGAATCGCTGCGTTGTTTTGTTTGCACATTATTACTTCTGCGACTACTATCACTACAACATTTTTAACTGCGTATGTTCTGAAGGGAAATTGCATTTAACCATAAAGTTTATAAAAAAACATTGTGTTGCCAGATTGGTTACATTAAAACACTCTGTTGAAAGAGCATTAATTTCACCATGCTATTGTTTAAACTGCAGCAAATTGAGTTCATGAATAGGTGTTTGACATTTAAAAAGCTGTTAGAATAAGCTTTGATAGACTTGCAGTTTAAGTTTAAAATTTGGTTTTTATAGAGAAAGGATATACGGGGAAATATTTGATAGAAACGATAGAAACAATAGAAAATAGTTGTTTAATGCTATATTTGAAAAGTATAGTATTGTGTGAAATATTTAAACAACTATACATTGTGAATAAAAGCATTATCTAGTGAAAAGTGCATTAGTATGTGTTCGTCTTATTTTCCTGAGGTGGATTAAATAGACCCTATAGAACAGCGTATGCTACTGCGACTGCTGTCGTTGCTCATGCGATTGGATTCGGCTTGTTGATTCTATTTTACCGCCACACATAACAAGTAGTTAATTGCTAGGCACAAGTAGCAGGCGTAAACAAAACGGGCGAACTAAATTCACTCATGTCGCAAACGGACTTTAAAACAAAATGACGGTTCGTGGTAGACACCAATTTATGTATTCAAAACGACATGAAATTCATCAGCTACCATGTAACAGAGATCCTTTCACAGATGTTGACATTTACAAATTGTCCATAACTATAAGCTTTTCGTATATGAAAAATGAAATTACAAGTTTTAACCTTCTCGACATAAAGCTATTATTCACCGATGTAAGACCACTATTTTGCTTATACTATATATATCCTGGTATTTATTAAGTTACAAAATGTTTCTTTTTTTCAGTAGCACAAATAACATACGCGTTTCTGCATTGATTATACATTTTAAAAACAGCAACAACATTTTGTATTATCAAACCATGGCGTTTATAAACAAATGTAAAAGTATTTAGGCAGCCGTGATCTTCACATAGATATGAGTCACTCTCTGTGAACAGGGGGTTAAATGCATGTGCACAAAGTGTCGTCCCAGATTAGCCAGTGTAATCCGCACAGGCTAATCAGGGACGACACTTTCCGCTTTTATGATATTGTTCGTTTAAAGAAAATCTCGTCTTTGCAAAAATCCAGTTTAGACGGAAAGTGTCCTCCCTGATAAGCCTGTGCGGATTGCACAGGCTAAGATAGGCGACACTTTACGCACACGCATTAAACTCCCTTTTTATAGAGCGAGGCTTTATTATAGAGCACACAATGCAAAACAATAACCAAGGACGCGGTCTGTATTCGGCGACTATTCTATTTATAGCCACACTCTTGATAAGTGGAGTATAAATCATACGTAACAGTAAAACAATACGTTAAATAACTTTTACATTCATAACTAGACTGTGAATCATAAATTTGAATCTTGTCCGAAAAGAGTGAACAAAATTCGCGTCTGTCAAACGCTGCATCGGTGTGTGGTAGACTATCAATTTTCATCTTCTCTGCGTCTTGTCGTTTCGTAAATGTCATCGACAGGACGCAGGTGGTAATATGCAAACAATTGTTCATACAGCGGTTGAATTGTTGTTTGTTTGTTATTCTCTATGCCAATTTTATATTGTGTACTACTATCCTAATCCAGCTGCATGAAGAAGGGCAAGTTCGAGAAATTGATTCGCGTTGAGTTCTTTTCAGGCTACGAACCACTGAAAATAGATACTTGCTTATTAATATGCTCCAATTTTGGGCCCGTACTGGACAAGTCAGCACTTATTTATTAGAATCAATTTACTTTTTCATTAAGCGGTTGTATACACACCTTAACTAAAGATGTTTGAAAAACATGCATGCCTACACCTCCCCCGGCTTTCTGGAACGTGTCAATATGTGCAATGTTGTAATATTGCCAACAAAATCGACCTGTTAACCTCAAAGTTCATAGACGTCTTCCTTTTCTTTCGAGTAAACCGTATACACATTTGTATTAGCGCGTATTTTCTATTTTCTCGAGCAGAAAAAAATCTTTGTTAAAAGCCCCATGCGACCTTGACCTTTGATTTATCGGCTTCAAAATCAATCGGCATATTACTGTTTCGCAAATAACCACATGTCAATTGAGTTGATCATATGTACAAGCGTTTTCTAGATATAACGTGGAAGCTAATTTCACGTTAATAGCCCCTTAAGACGTTGCCCTTTGACACATTGACATCAAAATCGATAGGCGTCCTGCTTTTATCCAAGCTAACCTTTTGATATACTATCATATTTTTGGTCAAATCGATGTCTAGACGTTGTGCATAAACGAAAAGGTCTACAATTCATGTTATAAACCACTGGACCTTAATATGTCAACCCAAAATCAACTGACCGATTGATATCAACAGCTATCGGCGTCTTATATTTATCCAAAGTAAGCATCATACAAATTGCCATTATCGTAAGTCACTATCAAGCAGTAAGTCATTAGGACTAACTTATTGACCGACCGACTGACCGACATGCGCAAAGCAATATACCTCCGCTCGTTCGGGGGCACACACACACATATATATATATATATAAATATATATAAATATATATTACATGTGCGCAAAGTGTCGTCCCAGATTAGTCTGTGCAGACGACAAAGGCTAATCAGGGACGACACTTTCCGCTTTTATGATATTTTTTGTTTCAAGAAAGTATCTTCTGAGCAAACATCCAGTTTAGGTGGAAAAGTGTCGTCCATGATTAGCCTGTGCAGACTAATCTGGGACTACACTTTACGCGCATGCATCAAACCCCTCGTTCACAGAGCGCTGCCCAATTAATTAAATACTAAACAGCAGTGTTTTATCGGAACTCCTCACCATGCTAGTTTTGTTGTGTATAGAATCATACATGTAATTATAACATCAGCCATGGATCAAAGCGCTTATTTATTAAATATACTACAAATAAAGCGAAAATTTTGGTTCATATTTCACCGTTTGCGTCGCCACGAGGAGCGATATGATACTATATAACTTAATATAAGTCAACATAGCATTAACACTCACGTTCTAGATGCATTTTAAATATTAACAGGTTTTTATAATCATTCTAAATAACATTATTGCGCGATACAATACTACGTGGACATAAATCAAACGTAGGACACGAATATGAACATGAATTGAAATGAAATACTGCTGACACTGATGTCATCGAGCATACACATGGTTTTCTTTACATAGTACGGTCAAATTAACCCTCATCGGTAAACGTCTGTGTATGGCTGATAGCCCAACAAATGTTATAAATAAACCAGTCATAAGCACACCGACTTACTTGTGGTATTATTTAAATGTGTCCATAGATCATTAAACGTCCTCAATAACAGAGCATTGAGCAATGTAACAAGTGCAAACATTGTTTTTGAAATTTAGTACACCATGAAATTGACAATGTAAACACTGGTTAGTAATTGACGTATATTTGCGTTTGGTATTATGGACAAATAAAATTGTTTACGATAGTGATAATGATTTCAATAAGCGGTTTGTACTTTTCGGTTTTTCAAATCTCGTGTTTGTTGTTGTTAAACATAGAATAGCCTCGTTTGGAAACCAGAATGGGTTATCAGACAGTATTACGCATATGCGGATGAGCTATTCTGGCTTTAATCGGACAACAGCAATCCTAATACGTGCAAACTACAGATAAGTTAGATAACATCCAGATTACTATAGTGTATCCAACGTTGTGAACAGTTTATTAAATTCTTAGCGATTTTATTAGTTGTTCTCATAAAATATGACTTAACCATGAGCGCAGTGACGTAGACTAAACATGCGCGTTGTTATACGTACGACAGTGATGTTATTTATACATGTATGCATTTTAATCACCAACTTAACGACATAAAAAAGATTTTAGTGTATAGTACTAATATAATAAATATAATAAGAATTTACTAACTAATCGGGATAGTACCCATGCGGTGTTGGTGTTTTACAAATAATTAAGGATGCTAATTTTCCGTTAAACATTGGCCAAAAATGATAATTAGTATTAGCATCATTGACAACAAACGTCAACTAGAAATGGCGCGGTAGAGGCCGACGCGTATCCCCACACCGAATGTTTGACCTTGGTGTGCCCCAGGGTTGGTAATGGGGCCATGCATAGTTGAGATTGACCGTATTGTCATAAGAGAAGTTTAGTATCAATTAGCAGTGAATTGGTGAAGAAATGAAGAAGTTATAGTAAAAGGCAATTTTGGGTGGGTGTGACCTATATGGGCAGGGCGCCCCANTCCAAATAGTGCAGGGTCGCACATATGCTCATAGCTACCATGTGTATAAGTTTCAAGTTTCTAGTGCTAATGGTGTATGAGGAGATAGTGGCCAGGACGGACGGAAGGACGGACGGACGGACAGACGGACAGACGGACAGACGGACAGACGGACGGACGGACGGCGGAGATAACCACAATATCCGCACGCTTTTCAAAAAGCGTGGGGATAATTAGCAATTAAATATTAAGAGAGCAGATTGGAAATATAACGTTAGACAAAATGGTATTTGATGCCAATAAAATATTAATGGCAATTAGTATTCTTATGTTTTTCTTTTGGGAACAACAAACATCAATACATGTACGTTAATCATATAGTTGTTTGGTGGTGACACAGTATTATTGGTGCTGTTAATATTATACAAATTTAATATAAAAAAATGATCGTATAAATAAATTCAGCCAATTCAAAAATGTCGTTGAAATTTAATACTCCATGAAATTGATAAGTTCAACATTCCTAATTGTGTTTGGTATAATGATCAGATATCATTCATTGCTTACGATCGAGACTGAACTTGGTCGAGTATCAAGTCTTGTTGACCATACAAATAACTCCATAATATTGCGTGGAGCGGCGAAGACCGAAACGATCTAACTGATATTGATTTTACTAGGCAGTAAGTAGCTTTTGGTTTCAACACTGGTGTTCGTAAGTAAATTGCACCATATATTTGTAGTCACAAGGGACTATCGGACTTCATTGCACATTTGCTGATTACCTATTATAGCTGTTATGGGACGAACACTATCCAACTATGCTAACATAGTCGAATTAAAAGCCTCTTAAGTATATAAATCATTATTGCAATAGTGCATTCACGTTTAAATAATCCATTACATTATAAACCCGTTCCCTTAAATCATTTAAAGTCAGGGTTCACGCAATTGGTTATGTTAGTTGTTGATAAACACAATCATTGAACGGTGTTCATGAGATAACGGGTATGCATCTACATTCAATGAATGTAGATGGTTATAAAATGAAATAAAAAATTCATCTGACGTCGCAAATAGTCACATCTTAACGGCTCGTGCGTTTATATTTCACGCAATAATTTACAACTCGTTTAACAGAAAGCTCACGAAATGTATTCAGTTATATTTTATTACTAAATAAGTAAATATGTAATCTTGTATTCGTTATTTGTTGTGTGAGTCAGAGCGTAACTAATGGTAAAGATCGCTTTAAAAACGGAGAATTAAGCCAAAGTTACAGGCAACAATAGTATTAATTTAATAAATGAAATCAGAGCCTTACATATATTTTATTGCACGAACAAAGTAAACGTAACTGCAGATACATAGACGTAAGATGCAATTGACGCAAAATTGTTACACATATCGCCTTAGTAAGACATTAACGTATTTCCAACAAATAGACTTATTTGCCCAAAATTTTCCAAATCCACAAAATAGTGACATTTTTTTATATATTAATATACAAAACTCAGATTGAATTAGACATTTATATTTCTAAAATTCACACAAGTATGTTGGATATTGATGTAAGTGTTTATTAATAATTACCGCGATATCAAGTACTTTACACTACTCTCACTTAAAATATGTTGTACGGATTTCTATATTTTTAGTTGACATATTCATTATACATGGTTGTGATCATAAAGACTGATTCAACTGTTACATTACTATCATTGATAGGTATTCTCACTTCAAACGTATTTCATAACTACCAGATTTAGTAGAGAACTCACGTGAAATTTAAATCCAATGTAAGCGTCGTATCTAACAAACACACAGCTATATTGTACCGACACCAGCGAAAACATTCATACAGTGCACATCATCGTTATAAACGACAAGGTAATATGAATACCTAGTTGAGCTTGAATACTAAACTCAAATGTGTATTTTAAATATGTATTATGCTATTTAAGGGACTGTAAACCACGAATGACGAAAAAAGAAAAGTTATAAAATACCGTATTTATTTTTACAATAATTAGTTTATATTGATTAAAATATCACGACTGGTATAACATTACTTGTCATTCGTGGTTAACAGTCCCTTTAAACAACATAACGTTTTCAGGGCACTGGTGTAGGTCTAAAAATGAACTAATACTATTGATTTTCGGAACGAAATGGGGAACCAATCTTTCGTTATTATAATTTTCATTATTATTTCATAAACAAAGTCAATTGTTTATTCATGTTTGTGGAAATATTTAAATGTAAAACAAATATATTACTACAAATGGAGTAGTCTTATTGTGATGTATACTTTTCCTCGTTCAAAATAAAACCTTAATATTTTTCAAGCTTCAAATAGTGTTCACCGTGCTTAATTGGTTTTTAAACCGCATTTTTATACTTAGCTGGTTGGCTTCTAGATCTCGTATTTTCTACTACCGCTGCACGTAGAGAACGGTTCACTGCGCATGAGCGAATGTCTTTCATTATTTCAGTGACAGTGACATTAGAAAACAATACAGTCGCAATGTTTTGTGAGAAGTTATTGCCCATTATGTAACAATTTGACAACTATAACAAATTGTTTTACACCGTTTTATTAGCATGATAATTATTATGCGAATGTAAAACCAAAGGCATCAAAAGTGGTTTGAGTATTTTGATGAATGATTGAATCAACCAAGACTGGTTCAGTATATTATTATTTTGTTTTGTCTGATATTTCATTGTGAGTCAAACGGAAATTCAACTTCCTAAAATCAGCCTCAGGGGTTGCACATTGTTGTAAGATTATCAGTTCTTAACAGTTCAACAGAGCTAGGACATGACCTCTTTATATCAAATGCGCCTCTGGAATCACATTAATGGTACAGATGTTTTAGCGAACATGTTCGTGTAAAACGCGATACCAATCTTGCTTGACCAAATGACCGATATTTGTTTAGGTACAATGTACTTAATAAAGCGGAACTTTGCGATACCAGACTTGACTATAGTCCACTGCATGTATACATCTTTTAATGTTCAAGGTTGACTATCACACACAACCTATCGATATTAAATATTGTACAATTAAAAAATTGGTTGGTTCTACAGCGAACAAAATGTTTAAACTTTAATTAGTGTGCGATAGTTATTATACCGACCAACTTTTCGTGCAAATTACGGATTCATACACATTTCACAGTATGATATTAGCAATTTTTAGTGAAAGTTTTAAACAACAAACACGTTTATAACAATACCCACGTGAAATAATATCCAACGAGTGAGCTATTCCATTTGAAACGATTGCTACATACCGACATTAGCGAACGCATGGCTAAATTACATTAGACCTTATTCGGAACTCAACTAACCGCTTGGTACGGTCAGTGAATATTCCCATTTAGGTCACTCTAACTTAAAAGCAAACCGAAAAACCTAAATCTACTCAGTACAGAATAACAAATATGGGCAAATTGTAGTTGTAATCGGGAAATGCCGTAGTGAGAACGTACAGAACGGTTCACTGCCTATGAGTGAATGCATGCATTATTTTAATGACATTGACATGAACAATACAATTGGACAATGGAACCAAGATGTAATTACATATTGTGTGATAATTTAACAGACATAACGCTGAATTTGAATGCTTGACAATCAATTTAAAAAGCGAAGATATTTTTTTTTTGCGATAAATTAGTTTGTACACGAATTATTTAACTCACGTGATACTATGGACGATCTAGACTCAAAACGATTGGGGGATTTTAAAAGCGTCTTTGTTGTGTTTTTTTTTTACCTAAGTTCGCTTGTTTAGCCTTGGGAGTTCGGTACAGAAACAAATGCACGAATTTTTATTTCGCCGTTGGCAACATCATTTTAATAATATCATGGCGATCAGTTAACCTCTTTCGCTTTTCTCGTTAAGCAAGTCTTTTAGGTCTAAGTGCAAGAAACTGATAAATGCCCTATTCGAATCAAAGGTAGAGTGTAAGTGACCATGAAATATTTTCACAACCAATACGCTCGGAATTTATGCCGGACCGATAATGGAACCTTCTATCATCGGACTTTTAGTCAAACGCTGTACCTACCGAGCTAGTTGGCCGCGTTGAAATGGATCAGAATTAACATATTTCCCCATTGTCTTCTGTCGACTATTATGATTAGATCTTTCATTCGAAGCTTTTAAAGAAAACCGCCAACTCTCAAACCATATGCGCGCGAAAGTGTTGTTGCCGTTCTGTTATGATTACTTCTTGCATTCGGGGATGAAACGGACAACAGCACAATAGCAAACATATACACGCTAACGTGTTGTTTCAAATTGAGCCAAGACATGTTTCAGTCTACTTTGCAATCAAATGTGTGTCACATAATGCGCCTTGGGCATGTATCAAGGACACAGGAAGATGCAAACAAAGAAAGCGCTCTGGTGTACGTTTTAGCGGCTAGGTCAGTATAATTCATGAACACGAAATGAATATCCATAGGCCGAATGACACTGTTTATCGATGAAATCATTATGGACATCAACCGAACGGGTAATGGCCGTGTTAATAAAGATACAAGGCATAAGTTTAAAACAGCAGCAATGTAGATGTTACGATAATGTGACCTTTCCATACACCCTATCAACACAAATAGTTTAGTGTCTTAGGCGCACACTACTTACATTATAATCGTGTTGGCACAGTATTCAACAGTTATTTAGATATCAATTGCCTGTATAACATAACTACTTATGATATGCTTACAAGTCTTAGTTTTACTATATCTCATAAGTTTAAGTGATCTATGTGTTCAATGACGTACTAGTTTACTGACATTTCTCTTTGTTACAAATCCTTATCGTTATAAAGTTTATTTGCATAGTAATCGAAACAGCAATGTCAAATACCAATCATTCAGATGAAAGAAATAGATGTTCGGTACAGAAACACGTGGTTTTGCGATAAATACGTGTGTGAAGTTTCGGTTAAACATTTGCAAACGTCTTAATAAGTATACGAACATCATCGAGTAATTTCGTGAAAAGAACTTAAATTAAACGCTAGAAAAAAATGAAACTAAAGCAAGTAAAATATCATTGCCTGTAACTAAACATGTCAAAAGTTGTTCTTTACAGAACATCAAAAATATAGTCTTATATCACGTTAAAAGTACATGTTCATGTGTATATGGGAAAAATAAATTATTCTTATGTATTATAAAAAGAATACATCAGTTGTAGACAAAGAGTCAATTATTTGTTAAAGGTCATCAATGTTAGAATGTAACCCTAATCAAGCTACAATGTAATCCTAATCAAGCAAGTGTTAAGTTATATTTGAATTGCCATACACCATGAAATGGATAATGTAAACAATGGTTATCCATTTTCGTATCTTTGCGATTTGTATTGTGATCTTATATCATTGTATGTGACCAGAACACTTGGAGTTGCGCAAAAGTTGACACCATACTCCAGAATAGAGCATGGAGTGGTGAAAACCAAAATTATTAAACTGATATCTATTTGAATAACAAGTTAGTATAGTTTCGTGTTCAACCCAAGTGTGCGTATGCTGCTGTTTAAAACAAAACATTATTCATTTACGTAAGAAGGAGCTTAACGACGTAATTTCACATTTGCTGATGATCTTTTGTGGCGTTATGGTAAGTATACAACTAAATTCTGCAAAAATAGCCGATATATAAAGGATATTTGTTTTATTACCGTTAAATAATTGTTACAAATGGAAAATAAATAGTTTCACATGGGTAGAGCTTATTTTCTAACGTTAATGATGAATTATTTTATGGTTATACATCGAAAGCAAACACATCAGAAGCCTACATGCAAAGTTGCAACAAAGCAACAGTTATGTTTCCATATTTAATATTTGAACTGATGCTAAATAAACAAGAGATGTCATTAACGAAAGTTAAATAATTAAAATCAGATAATTTCCATAGCTCCTTAGATAACACACACATACCTTTCCTGAATAGTATCAGTTTCAAAGAAAACTCACGAGATTTAAATCCGATGTGGCTTCTTAAACGAACGCACATATATGCTTTATACCGACAACTGCAGCCTTGGCTAAAGTGCTATCGGGAAATAATGTAGTGAGAACGTGGAGCACGGTTCACTGCCTATGAGTGAATGCATGCATTATTTCAGTGACAGTGACAGCATTGACCAATACAATTGGCAAATTGAACCGAGATTTAATAAAACTGTGTGTGATAATTTGACAGACTTAACGATTAATTTGCATACTTGATAATTAATTTAAAACTAAAAAAAAACAATCTTGGAGAAATTAATTACAGTTTTTACACAACTTTATTTAACTAAAGCGATCGAATGAACATTCTAGGCTGAAAACGAGTTGGAGATTTTAAAATCGTCATTCGTGTTTTGTTTTTTGAACGCTTGCTTACCCTCGGGAATTCGGTTTCAAACCCAAGTTCCGAATGTTATTATTTCGCCGTTTGCAACACCATTTAAATGATATCATGACGATCAGTTAACCTTTTTCGTTTTTTCTCGTTTAGCTAGTTTTCCAGTACTACGTGCTAAAAACTGACAAAGCCCTATTCGAATCTAAGGTAGAGGGTGTGGGACCGTAGAATAATTTTATATCCAATGACCTCGCGATTAATGTGGCCGGCTCGGGAATAGACCATGCGATCATTGGACTTGCAGTCAAACAACTTAGCTAGCTAAATTGAAATGACTTTACCAATTTTACGCGGTCCTCTGTATATTATTATGATAAGATTTGGCATTCGGATCTTTAAAAGAAAACCGCCAACTAGCAAACGATAAGCACTCGAAAGTATTGTTTCTGCTATTTCGTCTGTTTAGATTACATCTTGCAATGGGAGCTTTAACAGATAACAGCAAAATAGCAAACCATATAGAGCGTTTGTGTTGTTTCTGTATTTGCAGATAGCTAAGATATGAGTCAGTCTATTTTAAATATCACATGGGTGGTACATAATGCGCCTTGGGTATGTATAAAGAACACGAAAAAGATGCAAACAAAGAAAGCGCTATAGCTTTGAATTTATAGGCTTGGTCATTATACTTAATGAACGCGAAATAAATATTCATTTTCCAAAGGACAAGGTTTGTCAATGGACTCATCACTGACTTCAACAGAACTGGAAATATACTTTTCTATAATAAATCAAGAAAAATGTCAAAAGCAGCAAAATATACACATGCATAACGATTATGTGACCTTTTTCATCATACACACGACCAATGCAGATGGTTTATTGTCTCTAAAGATAACATTACTTTTGTGTTTCATTTTTAAAATATCTTAATGAATAACACTATATAGTTTACCATAATTGTTCATAATATCCAGACGTATTATAAGATGTATAAGCACGCTTCATTGACGTCTATAAACTACTGAAGTACGTACATCGTCTGTCAAGGTTCTCCTTAATTGAGTATCAGAAATCCAGCAAGTTCACAACTGTCTTTGAAATTCAATTCACAATGAGAATGAAAATGTAAACACTAATATGTGCGTTTGGTATTGTGATCAGATATTGTCTACTATCGGAGTTGCACTTGGTCGAGTATCAAATTAGTTGACCGTGTAAATGACTCCAGAATATTACGTGGAGCGGCGAAAAACATAATTGACCGTGTTAATGAATCCAGAATATTGCGTGGAGAGGCTGCTACTGATTGTTATAGGTAGTGAGTAGCTTTTGGTTTCAACACTGCTGCGCATACGAAATTGCCCTCTATTTGAAGTCAGAAGGGACTATTGGAAATTCATTGCACATTTTCTGATGACCAATTAGGGCTGTTATGGGACGACAACTATCCATTTCTGATGCATAGTCGATTTAAAGCCTCTTAATTTTAGACATCATGATTGCCATAGTGCATTCACGTTTGAATAATTCATTACATTCTAGATTGGTTCACTTAAATCATTTTAAGTCAGGGTTCTCGCAATAATTATGTTATTTTTTGATAAACACAAGCATTGAACGGTGTTTGGCAGATTAGGGGTTTTGATTTAACAAATATGTTCGGTATAAAAAAATAAAAAAAAATAATAAAAAAATGCATCTACCGTAGAAAATAGTCAAATATTAACTGTTCGTGCATTTTCAATTACATTTCACCCACTACTTCAAAACACCGTTAACAAAAAGTTCACGAAAAGTGTTCATACATCTTTTGATACTTAATATTTCACCTTATATTCGTTATATCTTGTGTAAGACAGAGCGTTATATATTGTAAAGTTCGCTGTAAAAACGAAGAATTAAGCCCGAGTTGCAGTCGAATAATAGTACAAATTGAGCCTAGTTCTGGGATAACTGGTCTTTATATTATGCATGTGCGTAAAAGTCGTCCTAGATTAGCCTGCGCAGTCCACCCAGACTTATCAGGAAGAATATTTTCCGTTTTTATTGAATCTTTTGTTTAAAGGAAGTAACTTCTAAACGAAAATCCAGTTTAGGCGGAAGCAGGTTAATCTGGGACGACACTTTACGCTCATGCATTCAGTCAAGTTTTCCCAGAACAAGGCTCACCTTAAAATCACAGACTAACATGTCTTTCAACGAACGTAAGTCAATGTAATTGCAGTGAAATACACATAGGATGCAATAGACGCAAAAACACTTAACATAAGGCTTAAATGCATTTCAAAACATGCAACATATTCTCCAAATCCTCAAAATAATCATATTAAGACATGTATTAATGAACGAAACCCAGTTTGAATAAGCAACTTATATTTCTAAAATTCACAAAAGTGTGTAAGTGATTCATGTACATTTTCTATAAATTTTGTTTTTAATTGAATGTTTACAAGTACCAAGATATTAAGTATTTTATAATAATCTCACTTAGAATATTTTGTTACGAATTCAATTTTTTTTTAGTTGACATATTCATTATATATAGTTGTGATCATAAAGACTGATATCAACTGTTACATTATTATCATTGATAGATATTCTCGCTTCAAACGTATTTTATAACTACCACATTTAGTAGAGAACTCATGTGAAATTAAAATCCAATGTCAGCGTCGTATCCAACAAACACACAACTGTATTGTACCGACAGCGAATTGTAGCGAATAAATTCATACACTGCAACTCATCGTTATAAATGCCATGGTAATATGAACACCTAGTTGATCTTGAATTCTAAACTCAATTGTGTATTTTAAATATTGTTTCATGCTATTAAACAACATGACGTTTTTAGGGCACTGGTGTAGGTCTTAAAACGAACCAATACTATTATTGTTTTTCGGAACGAAATGGGGAACCAATCATACATTATTCTAATTTTCATTATTATTTCATTAACAAAGTCAATTGTTTATTCATGTTTGTAGAGATATTTAAATGTTAAACAAATATATTTATACAAATGGAGTTGTCTTATTTTGTTGTGTACTTTTCCTCGTTCAAAATAAAAACTTTATATGTTTAAAGCTTCAAATAGTGTTCACCGTGCTTAATTGGTTTTTAACCTGCATGTTTTTACTATAGCTGGTTGGCGTCTAGATCTCTTATTTCGTAGAGAACGGTTCACTGCGCATGAGCGAATGTCTTTCATTATTTCAGTGACAGTGACATTATAAAACAATACAGTCGTTGTGTTTTTCGAGAAGTTATTACCCATTATGTAATAAGTTGACAACTATAATAAACTGTTTTATACAGTTGTATAACCATTATAATGAGAATGTAAAACCAAAAGCAGCGAAAGTGGTCTGGGTATATTGGCCTATATTTCGAATTAACCAAGACTATTTAAGGTTATGTATTATTTTATCCTTTTTTTTGTTTGATATTTCATTGTGAGTTGAACGGAAATTCAACTTCATAAAGTCAACCGTAGGGGTTGTACATTGTTGTTAATTGAGTTCAAACAGAGCCAAGAGATGACCACTTTATATCAGATGCGCCTCGGGCATCATTAAATTCATAAATTTACATTAATGGTAAAGATGTTTAAGCGACCACGTCCGTGTAAAACGCGATACCAGTCTTGCTTGACCGAATGGCCGATTTTTGTTAATGTAAATAATTAAGCGAAACTTTTTGCGATACCATGTTTGACTAAAGAGTATTGCTTGTATGTATCTTTAACATTTTTAACAGCGCAAACAGACATACTTACGGGGCAAACATAACTTATCAATATTAAGTATTTTATAATTGTTTTTTTTACAGTGCACAAAAGGGTTAAACTTGAATTATTTATCATAATGAGCTTTTTTTGCAACAGTTTAAACAAAACACACACATATAACAGTACTCACATGAAATAATATTCAACCAGTATGCAATTCCTTTAGAAACAAATGCTATCTGCCGATCGGAACTTATGTCCTTATTAGGAACTCGACTTATCGCAAGGTACAGCCAAATTTTACTTTTTTATGAACCTGTGTTGCATGAATATTTACATTGAGGTCACTCTAACTTGAATGCAAATCGAAAAAACCAATGTCTACTCAGTTCCGCATAGCGACTACATGTGTATTTGCAAATTTTACTGGTATGAAACATGACAAGAACACGGTTCACTGGACACGAGTGAATGTATTTCATTATCTCAGAGACAATTAGAGAACAATGCAATCGCAACTTTAGCCGGGCTGTCGTAACATAAGTGGGTAATAATTTGAACTACTTCAACCCTGTATATCCAGTCTGTAAAATCAAGTACATGTACACACGGATTTACGAATGATATATAAATCGCTAAACACAAAACTCTGGATAAAGAAATTTTCCGGAAGAGATTTATCCGTTGCTGCCTGGTTTGGTACTTGGTAACGCTTTGATAGCAAACGTTTAGTACAATATGCGCCTGGGGCTTGTTTTAAGTGTACAGTAAAGTTGCAAATAATGATATATTTCATTGTAATGACCCAGATCAGTATGTGAACACGATATGAGTCTTTCTGACCTAATGACCAATGGTTGTTTTCCGACAAAAGGAAATGAACTTTTCAATAGCATGCATCTGTCCCGCTGACATCGAAACAGCCAACATGGCAGCAATATAGACAAATGTGCCTCGCTCTGAGAAAACCGGGCTTAATGCATGTTAGTAATGTCGTCGAAGTTACGCCTGTTAGTCAGCACAAGCTAATCTGGAACGACACTTTCCGCCAAGACTGGATATTCGATTAGAAGAGACTTTCTTTAAAATTCCAAAAAGGCGGAAAGTGTCCGTGATAAACTTGTGTGGACTGGACAGGATTATCTTTGACGACATTTCAAGCACATGCATTAAGCCTAGTTATACCAGAGCGCGAACCATGTACATAAATAACGGTTTAAGATCTTTTCTTCAATCAAACGACGCAAATTTGTATTAACATATAAAGACCAAAATATTTAAGCGTTAATATATAATAAGCAAAATATATATGTAAATACTATAAACTGTTCTTAATTTTAATATATTTATTTTGCACTCAATGCCTTGGGCATATAATGAACAGTTTGCAATTGAATGAAATGCGTTTCCAAAATATTACCAGAATTATTAGTATTAGTAAATATTACCAGTCGGTTTTTCGATATATGAAAATTGTTTTTTTGGCAAGTTTTCATTTACTTGCGACAGAAATTGTACAGTACAGACTCTGTCTCTCCGCCCTAAGGTAAGGTTAACAATAAAACGAGAGGCTACCACATGCGTTTGTTTACCACTATAAATGCAAACCACTGATTGATCAACGCAGTCTTTAATTGACAGGTATCTTCTTACCAATTCTGTGCTACAACTTTTGTAAACAAAACAAATCTCAGTCGTTGGTATCCTGTGCTCGTTTTGAACAATCATCAACAAAATAAAAAAAATCTAACTTGCTGTCTATTGCCACTTGCCGTCAATATATCAAGACTTGCTGTGTTGCATTATTGCCACTTGCCGTCAATATATCAAGACTTGCTGTGTTGCATTATTGCCACTTGTCTTCAATAGATCAAGACATGATATTAACAGTTCTCTGTATCTGAACACTGTTGGCGTTACTATAGTTTCATTTTGTCAATATGTTATATCAGAATGTCACTCAATACTAGAAATGCACATATAGATATTAGATGACACATTGATAATCAACGTTGTCAACCAAAGTATTTTATTGGAAAACGTGTTCAAGTTTCTTTGAATGCCAATCTCAAATTGCAAGAACGTACAAGAAATCAGCATGTCTTTAGACTTATAAGAGGCTCTCAGTTTAGTATAAGTAGAGAAATTCGAAAACAGAAAATAAACAGTTGAAAAAAATCCGCGCACAATTCTGTGTATTGTATTAAACATGGAAACCGAATAAAAAGTAGTATTGCTAAGTAAAAGCGGCTTAAATGGTGCGGAGCCTTATAAATAGGTCGTTCGTAAATCACTCTTGTCACCTACTTATGTCAACAAGACAGGTCTATGTGTGGTTGACACGCCATTAATGTCTTCACTGAAGTGTCCACAAATGATGTCCTCTGAATGCTGGTTTTCAACAGAGCAAAGTAGTGGTCTTTACTAGCATGTTAAGCGTGCATTTGCGAATTATAAGGAAGTTGTTGAACAGCTTTTGTCTAGGCGTTTCTAATTCTAGGGTCCTGTTAAAAAATTGGAAATCTTGCATGTTTTTCCAATTGATTTCAACAATAAAAAATCACGTTCAACATATTGTCTGCAGACGAACAAAAATGCGCCAGACGTGATTTTTTATATTTTTTAATCCTTTTTTATTACGAAAGTGATGTTTTAATATTAAGCCGCGACTTTTCAAATAACGTATTTGATAACGTAAGCATTTCAGGAAACACAGACACGCAGATTTAAATCCAAGTACATGTATTAATAAAATGACAAGCGATCAATGATTCAGCGTCAAATAACTTTACGTACGAAACGCGGTCTTACTTCAAAGTTGAGCTATGGCGACAGCCTCATTCTATTTATAACAACAGACATGACAAGCGCTAAAGCGTTCATTAATTAAAACTTACGTTCAACTTCCTTTATTTACGTATAACGTACAGAGGACAACGTTACAATCACTTGTCTCCAGTATAAATATGGCGGCTGTTTTAAATAAGGCGACAGAAATTCGCCAACTGACATAAACACGACACGAGCTGATGTTTGGTAGACAACTTACTTGTTTCTTGACTGAAAATTTGTTCACCAAATGTCATCTTCATAATGCGAATTTTAATAAGTATGTCGTTGTTTTTACGTTATAAATGATATATAATTCTTTGTTAGACATTGGCAAAAGTATATTTGTACTGTTGTTAGTTGGACGATTTTTTTGAGATGTTGGACCTTGTAACAATGATTTTTCTTTGACAGCTACGAACAGAAAGAATTGAAACTCCCTACGAGCAATGTTTTTAGGCAATACTATTTATGTACTTTTTAAATAAGATGTAAATAACTTCATCGTCCGTCACATTTAATATGTTTAGCAATATTAAACAAATTCAATAAAATTATATATTTAAGCGACAACGATGAAGAACTTAAAGCCCTTATTGTCCTTCTACGGCATTAAGCGACAATTGCGTTGTCAAATTTCTATGCTGTTGATGTTCATTTTATAAAGAAAAAGATGTGTTTACCTTGTTTTAAGAACTGTTACCCACTTTGTCAATGCAACAATGGTCACAGCCCAAAATATCCCCGTGTATTCAATGTTAACACATATTCCTTCACTCCTTTACAAAACTGCTCAAAAAACGTTGTCATAAATATTCAGTAACTTCTCTGTCATAAATATGTCATCTTCACCTCGTCATCTTAAAAATCGTGCACATCTTAGTGTATTTATTAACTGGTTACTCTTATTTATTAACCTTGCTTTTACACTAACGAGCCTACATGGAAATTTGCAATCAAGCAACAGTAACGTTTTAATATTTAATATTTAAACTGATGCGAAATACACGATAGATGTCAATACGAAAGTAAATCAGATATTAGATAACGCACACAAGCAAAAACCGTTTCACGATTGCAAAATGTAAACTCTACAAATAACCAACCATATCAACAATAAAAGCTTTAAGAGCAAACAATGGCTCATCCAAAGGATTATTTTCCGAATAGTATTAGTTTCAAAGAAAACTCACGTGAATTTAAATCCGATGCGGCTATTAAAATGAACACACATGTAGTCTATGTACCAACAGCTGCGAATGTGGCTAAAAGTGCAATCGGGAAATGAAGAAGTGAGAACGTAAAGAACGGTTCACTGCCTATGAGAGAATATCTTTCATTGTTTCAGTGACAGTGACAGTAGAGAACAATGTAATGTGCAAGTTGTACCGACATTGAATAACACATTGTGTTATAATTTGACAGACTTAACGCAAAATTTGCATAATTGCCAATTAATGTGACAATGAAAAAAAATCTTAGAGAAATTAATTACAGTTTTTCCACGAATTATTTAACTAAAGCGATCAAATGAACATTCTAAACATTTACTTTTTTTACGCTTCTTTACACTCGGGGATTCGGTAAAATGTCCGCATTTTATTATTTCGCCGTTGGCAATACCATTTAGATAATATCATGGGGATCAGTTAACCTCTTTCGCTTTTTTTCCGCTCAGCTAGTTTTCCCGTTTAATGACAGAAACTGAAAAATGCCCTATTTGAGTCAAAGGTAGAGGGTGAAAGACCGTAGTATAATGTCCCATCCAATAACATCGGCATTATCTGGCCGGACAGGGAATAAACCCTGCGATCCTCGGACTTTTCGACAAAAGTTGTACCTACTGGGCTAACTGTGTTGTAGGACAAATGGCACCCGGACAATCAGCATCCTGCGTTGTTTTTTTTTGTATTCCCGGACAATCGGCATCTCGTAAATTTGTCGACCAGGACAATCGGCACCCGATTAAATTGTAAACCCAGGCAAAACGGCACCCGAGTAAAGGATATGAAACATTTTTTTTTACCAATAAAGACATTTGACTTGATTTGACTTTGCTGCGAAAAATAAATCCTTGAACGGTGGCGATTGATAAAGCCCGTCAACACCTTGTTGGACTTTATAGTACTGATTAATCTAATCCGCTTATTTGTTTGAAAAAAGAAATCGCTAATTGTCAATGTAAATAATACCTAACATACATTGCGATAAAAGAAGTTATATCTCTTCACGTAAACATGCATCCAGGATGGCGGCGAAGAAATCCTCGTAGTGCTCTTGCTGTTTTCGGGTTAGAAACCGTAGAAAGCTTTAGCGTGTCATTCTCCCAGTGGCACTCGGATGCAAAACAGTTGTGCGAATTGTCGTGTCGCTGTCGAATTCGTTTCCATCCATGAACCACGCATCTTAGTTTGATAAAACAGTTTGTTGACGGGATTAATTAATCATCTCTTTTACCAAACCAATTAGCGGATAACACTAATTATTCCAACAAGGTGCTGACGGGCTTTATCAGTCGCCTTTAATCGGGTGCCGACTGTCCGGGTTTACAATTAAATCGGGTGCCAATTGTCTTGGTCGACAAATTTACGAGGTGCCGATTGTCCGGGTGCCGCTTGTCCGGATACCGGCTAGCTGTCAACGTTGAAATAAATCAGCATTAGTCGATTATTATGATTAGATCTTGCATTCGGAGCTTTTAAAGAAAACCGCCGAATAGCAAACCGTAAGTACTCGAAAGTTTTGTTTGTGCTCTGTCGTCTGTTATGATAACATCTTGCATCGGAGATTAACCCTTTGAGCGCTGGAACCAGATTTTGAAGGCCTTTGCAAACAGTTTGGATCCAGATGAGACGCCACAGAACGTGGCGTCTCATCTGGATCCAAACTGTTTAATATACTGATGGTATTCTTTGAAAAAAAATCCCAGAAAATGCTAATTTTAGAAATTCAGCAGACAACATTTTAGCAGACGACAAATTTCCCAGCATGCAAAGGGTTAAAACGATAACAAGCCAAATAGCAAACCATATGCAGTGTATTTATAAAGTGTTGTTTCTGCATTCAAATAGAGCCAATATATGATTCAGTCTACCGTGATATCAAATATGTGGTACGTAATGCGCATTAGGCATGTATCAAGAACACTGAAAAGAAGTGGGAGCAGTGGTAGGACGCTGGCGTAGAGATCGAGAGGTCCCTGGTTCGAATATCGCCCTGACCACTTGAATTTTCCTGAGCAAGAAATTTATCCCACATCTGATCCTCTCCACCCAGGTGTATAAATGTGCCTGTGATGGAAATAAGCCAATGTGCCGTGGCTGCATACTGCGCCAAGGTGTTAACGGACGACATATGACCCAGTGATCAGGGGAAAAATGTGGAGCGCCTCTAAACGCACATACTGTATGAAAATGGCGCTAAATAAATGTGGTATAATAAAAAATATATATATATATGCAAACATATAATGCGCTAGATTTGGTTTTAGCGGCTAGGTCAGTATAATTAATGAATATAGATTAACCAAATGACACGGTTTATCCATAAAATCATGGTGGACATCAAACAAACGGATAGTGGCCGTTTCAATAAAGATACAATGCATATTTTAAAAGCAGTAGCAATGTATACATGTATGTAACAATAATGTGACCTTTCCATGAACTCTATCAACAAAAATAGTTTAGTGTGTTAGACGCACATTACTTACAATATAATTTTGTTGACATACACATACACTCGAATAAACACGTACAATTTCAATCATTGTTATAGTGAATTTAATTATTAATATTTTATATGTTCATTGTTTTGCACATAATGCTTGTTAAGAAGAGTGAACCGTCTCTAAAAAAAAAAACAAGTTTCAAAACACCAAAATTTTTGCATCGTCTTCAAATAATTTTACATCGCGCCATTGCAATTGGGAAATTGGACATTAATTTGAGATAATTTTTGTGCACTTAACCGGTAACCGAAACTGTTTTGCTCCCCTTTCGGTTATTTGTCCACTCGGCTATAATTGAAAGTAAACTAGATTGATCAGCATTGATCTTTTGTGGAACAGTTTATATCTTTACGCTCTGGGAAAACCGGGCATAATGCATGTGCATAAAAGTCCGCAGAGCCTAAATCAGAGACGACACTTTCCGCTGTTATGGAATTTTTTGTTAACAGTAATCTCTCCTGTTAATGAAAATCCTGTCTGCGCCGAAATTGTCGTCCCGGATAGACCTATGGACGATACTTTTCCCTGTCACAAGCATTAAGCCCGGTTTTTCCAGAGCGCTGCTCAATAATATAAAATCATGATCGCCCACGTCTATTCTTGATTGAAATGTGGAGGAACGGGTTCAAAAACAAATGATCTTAACAACACAATTGTCCGATGATGATGTTTTTTTGTGATTTTGCTGCTGCTGTCGCTTCTGCTGATGGTGATGAATATGCAGATTATTATTAATACTGCTTCTAGTATGAGGATTAAAATGAGTTTATGATTACGATGATGATTATGATATTGATTATGGTGATAATGTTGATGATGATGATGATGTGCCGACAATCATGATGAATTTGAATATAATAATTGAGTCGCGTTTTGAAAAAACTGGGCATAATGCATGTGCGTAAAGTGTCATCCCAGATTAGCCTGTGCAGTCCGCACAGGCTAATCCGGGACGACACTTTCCGCCGTAACTGAATTTTCGCTAAGAAGAGACATCATTTAAACGAAAAATTACATAAAAGCAGAAATTGTTGTCCCTGATTAGCCTGTGCAAACTGCACAGGCTAATCTGGGATGACAATTTTTGCGCACAAGCATTATGCCAAGTTTTCTCAGAACACGACACAATTATGAGGATGATGGTGATGTTGGGTGGTGTTTAAACTAGAAAGCCCATTGCGTGACATGTTAATTAAAAACAAAAATAGGTTCTCCGTTACAAACGTTCCGCCTACCCATGCCTGTTTGTAATGCATGTTGGTTCAAGACAACATACATCTTCAGGTGTAGCCCTGGGGGTAACAACATCGTGCGACAATTTTGTAAGTTATTTTGACGTCATAGCTTGATGGCCAAATTTTTGAACAGGCAAACACGATTTTGTAATGGCCCGTTATCATGATGTGATTTTGCTTTTGAAAAATTGTAACACGTTTTGAATACGCGCACAAAACACAACGTCGTCTGAAAAAAAGATAATATACAAGTACACAAAAACGATTGACTGCACGAATTACGCACTGACTTATTCTTAGCGTATGTCAAGCGACATCTTCCAGCCAATCTCAGCGTATAAATATGGCGTATGACTAGTGAATGTTTAGGGTATGTCCTGCGAAAACATATCTGCAACATGTTTTATAGAATATTTCGGCACTTTATGCACAAAGAACACTTAAATACTTGCAGCATAGGGCATTATTATTTAATTGTTTTAACCACATAAATAAAAAAAGGCATATAATATACAGTACCTTATAATGTTCCGGTACAAGGATAATATCCAGGTATATAATGTCTCTCACTGGAGTTTTTTTTCTGCAACCGTTATGATTGAAGTTTGTACAAATAAATTCCGAAAAATACAGCTTCCTTACATAAATGACTCCAGAAGCTTCACAATAATTTTCAACGAACGAGTAAAACTGCCAACGGCATATTTATTCGAACCACTCTTGAATGTTATAAGTTATTCCCTTATCACGCGTAAACTGGTCTGTACGACATTGGAGAGTCAATACTATGTTGGGTACAAGTTTTCTCAACGTCCTTTAATAGTCAGGTTTCTTATCTATATTCAATATATTTGAACTGTAAGAAATCATTTTATGTTTACATGTACTGCTATAAAAGTCCATAAACTAAAAAATCGGGCAGCGAGTTCTCCGGCTTAGTCGTATAGGTCGCCGTTGTGGATATGGTGCCCGTCTAGCGACCAAAAGGTAATTTGTTCGATCCTCACTGTAGGAGGGTTCTTTAGATCTCCCCAAAACACACCAAGTACTGGCTCTACACAGGAAATAGTCTCGAGAGCGTTTCAATAAGTCTAAAGCTTTCGATACAATCGAGCCATAATAAATTGGTTTAAACTATACTAAAACATAAAAAAGTACGTTCGCCACTCATCAAACTTGAGGGTCCCGGGTTCGCGCCATATTTGCGTGACTTTGGATGGAGGGCAAGTGACGTTTCTTTCAGTCCTGCCCCCACTACCATCACAGATTTTAACACCACACCAAAACTACACAACAACATCAACAACAATTTCAGATACAATGTATTTGACATTTCCAACCATAATGCGGCTTTGACACGGATTGACCCCATACATACACAGACAGGTGCATTGAAATCTCTTGGAAGAACTTGACAACTCCATGCTCTGAAATTTGACGAATTCACTAATCGCCCCTGTGTTGCACCAGCTGCTTTATTAGCAAACACATTTTTGAGCTTTTATCGTATTATTCGTTTTATATATGTTTATAAATACTCAACTTACACAGTATTTAATGTCAAGAAAATGAAACAGAAAACAAGCCCCTGCTGGTGTCACACACGTTAGATTGATGAACCTGTGACATATTTAATTCAATTGATTCGATTTTGTACAGATTATAATTGCATGTTTCTAATGCCTATCCGTGTAAGTGCAGAAGTGTTCAGATCGTTTGCTTACAGAGCGAGAGGTCGAAGGTTCAAGTCTCACCCCAGGCCCCTTCTTGTCCCAACAGCAGGTAGATCGAGGGGATAAAAATAGGTAGAAGAAATGTTCACTAGTCAATGTGTCGCCTAAGCCAGATCTTGCTGGACATTAATCGCGAAGAGTGACACTATAATAAACAAACACTTTACTCACTTATCTTTACTTTTATTTAACATATGTTGTAGCGGTTTCAAAGCAAAGCTATGAGCCTAATTCACGGGTAAGTATTTCCTTTTGGGATTCTTCGGATGGTCGTGAAACAACTTGACGAATTCAAAATATTATTGCCTAAACTTCTTATCTGTAAGTACAAACATAGACGGAATGAATTTTATAAATCGGGTGTTTCGGCGTTAATAGCGGAAGATTTATTTCTTATCAGTGTATACATTTTTGTCAAACATTCGTTATCTCTCAGCGGTCAATGTCGCGTGGTTTGTTATTTACCTTTTCATGGGTTAAGTACCGGTGAAACCTGTATATACCCCCTGCATAAAATTATACAAAAACAACACCGATTGTGCAAGAGATTATCAGAACGATATATGTGTTTGTAGAGAGATAAAGCGTCTGTTCAAAACACGTTTGATTGAATAATGAAAACGCGTTCCGTTGGTCCTGAAAAAACATATTTTACGTTTCTCAATTCCAATACATATATATGTCGTGAAACGAATATCACAAAAGGGAACAAAAATAATGAACTTTATTTAATGCGCAGTGATTAAATAATGCAAATTATTGACGCAATGGATTCCTTACATCTCTTCCACTAGCTTGAGTAGTGACTTCTTGTAAAATAATATAACTAAAAGTATAGTGTTGATGCATACGATGTCATTGTTCATCATAATAAATCATCGAAAACTAGTGAAGATAAATAGCATTAAATACAGTTCAATACAGTTAAATACAGTTAAATACAGTTAAATACAGTTAATTATCTAACCTTTTAATAATCATAACTTCGGGGTTTCCTCAGTGGTATTTGGCCAAGGTTACAACCACAGAATGTCTAGAGGGTTTTGATTAAACCCATCAGACGTTGGAGCTAGTCATCTCGGTTCAAACGTAATTTAATAAATCAGATAATTTTGAATCTTATTCGGTACTCTGCGTTCACGCATACGCCAGTGCGTGTTACATGCAAGCTTTCCGAATCAATGACGTTGTCGTTTCGAAATAAAAAGGGAATACAAAAAGTTATACCAATTAGTAAAACCGCTTAGAACACACTTCTACCGTTCCTCTTAAACATATGTGTTCAGCTTGTTTACTAAAACACCTCTGTGTTTTTTTTTGTGTGTGACAGTGACAGTGACCGTGTTGTTATATAGGTTAATTTATACTTTGTGTCACTGCTCGGGTCAAGAAAACTCAATCCAAGAAGGTCATAGTCGTTATGCCTATTGGAAGGGCCAGTCGCAGTCTCAACACATTATGTTTTATATAATTAAATTCATTGAAATCCAACATGGCGCAGGAATGTTGGTTTCTTAAAACCAATTACTACAGAACACATCGTGGAGAAAATTGTACGGACACAGAACATAATGAAAGTTAGTTATATGTCAATTATAATCAAAAGCATGAAATAAAAAGATAATGTGTATGGTCTTGGGGGAATAGAGCAATCGCAAGCCTTCGTGAACATATTTAATCTCTCACTTTATCGACAAAATTATTGTACGGTATTACACCGAAAGCAAACAAGTATCCAATATGAACTGAAACTCCTCCACGTGCACGTCAATTCGACAGATAGACGTCATATTAACTTATACCATAACCAAAGGTTGCCGTGGTGTAGTGGATATGTCGTCCGCCTAGCGATCAGGAGGCCACGGGTTCGATCCCCACTGCGGAAGCGTTCTACAGATCTCCCCCATAGACCCCAAGTACTGGTTCTTGTCCCAGGAAACGGACTCGAGAACGTTTCAAATAAGCCTTAGGCTTTCTATTCAATCAAGCTAAAATAAATATGTTTAAAAACTACCATACCTCTGACGCAGTTTGCTAGGATATGAATTTAACAGTTAACACATATAAATAATTAAAAATGCATTTTAATTAACGTTAAATATATAGGAAAAAATTAACATATCACATTTGACATTATTGATAGATATTAATAAAAAGCCAATAACTGGACATCCAGAAGCTTTATAATAATTTTCAACAAAAGAGTAAACCTGGCAACTGTATGTGTATATGAAGCACTCTTGAATGCAATTAGTTATTCCCTTATCACGCGTAAATTGGTTTGCACGAGAGTCAATACAATGTTAAGTAAACATTTAATCGACGCCCTTCAAAAATCAGGTTTCTATAGTCAATATATTTGAATTGTAAGAAATCATTTCATGTTAACATTCGATGATATTAAAGGCTATGAACTGAAAAACATGACAGCATGTTCTCCGGCTGACAAAAAAGGACGTTCGCTTCTCATCAAATAGAGAGCCCCGGTTTCGCTCCATATACGGCGGCGCACGTGACTTTGGATGGTAAGCAAGTGATGTTTCCTCAGTCCTGTCCCCACCACTATCAAACATTACAAGACCACACAAAAACAAACAACACAAGAACAACAGCAACCATAGCATGATCTTGTTGTTATTCACAATTCATTTGCAATTATCTATCACAATGCGGCTTTGACGCGGATGGACCCCATGCTTACATAGGCAGGTGCATTGACATCTCTTGGAAGAAGCTGAACTTTTCCATGCTCTGAAACTTTGACGCATTCACTAATCGCTCCAGTGTAGCACCAGCTGTTCATTGGAAACATTTGCTTGTGATTTTATCGTTTGATTTTGTTTTATGTTTGATTAATACCTAACTAACAGTGTAATTACTGTGAGGAAAAAATAAAAGGAAGATTACCCTAGCCCCAGCTGGTGTCACACACATGGGATTGATGGACCTGTTACATAATTAACACAATGGATTCGATTTTGTTCAGAAAGTATTCGTATTTTATAACGTCTATGTGGCAAACTGGTCAGGTCGTTTGACTACAGATCGGGGGCTCGGAGGTTCGATTCTCAACAAAGATACCAAGTACTGATTTCTACCATAAAACGGTCTTCAGCTAAGTATATCGAGGGAATAAAGTTAAAGTTAAAGTTAAAGTTGCGGTTTATAGTCTGCTTCGATATACATCTTCAGCCGACTTCGACATTAACCCCCCGATCACTGGGATTTAAGTCGTCCGTTTACATATGGCGCACCAGGCAGCCACGGCACATTGACTCATTTCCCTTACAGGTACCCATTTATACACCTGGGTGGAGAGGAGCAAGCGTTGGAGCGGAGCTGTTCACCAGTCAATGTGTCGCATAAGCAAAAACTGTATTAATAACGTTGTTCGACACCATAATAAACGACCACTTAACTTACTCTTCGTTACTTTAATCAAACATACATCAGTAAAAAAGGATATAGCTATGAGCTTATTCACGGGTAAGTATTTCCTTAAAGCATGCAACGGGAGGTCGTAAAACAACTAAACGAATTCAAAATATCATCGCTTAAACTTCTTATCTGTAAGTACAAACAAAGACGGAATGAATTTTATAACTCGGTGTTTCGTCGTTAACAGCTGAAGCTTTATTTCTTATCAGTGTATACATTTTTTGTAAAACATTCGGTATTTACTCAGGGGTCAATGTCACGTGATTTGTTATTTACCTTTTCCTGGGTCAAGTACCGGTTAAACTTGTAAATTCCCCCTGCATAAGATGATACAAAAATAACTGTCATTGTATATAATTTTTTTTTTTCAAAAAGATATATTTGTTTGTGGAAAGATAAAGCTTCTGTTCAAACACGGTTGGTTTTATAATGAAAAAGCGTTCCTTTGGTCCAGAAATACATTTTGTTTTACAAATATGCATTCCTTTATCACAAGTTCAATATTATTATATAGTTAGCGCAGCACTTGAATACATAGGCTATGATCTTAAATTAAAATGTTTCATTCATTTTTCATAATGTCATCATATTTTGACATGAAACATATTTATAAACGATATGCGGAGTAGTGTTGACTGTGAAAATAAAGATTGTAAATTTGCAATTTTTTTACAATAACACGTAGTTCTCAACTGATGCCTCCGAATTCTATGAAGGGACCTTTTCACGTTTTGATAAATTGACAAAATTATTGAAAAAAATGTTTCAAATTTGAAAATGTTCGTTCTAGTTAAATATTATAAATATAAATATGATATGATATAATATATCGTTTATAAATATATTTCATGTCAAAATATGATGACGTTATGAAAATTGAATGAAACATGTTAATTTAAGAGAATAGCCTATGTATTCAATCGCTGCACTCACTAAGTTATATTGAAACTGTGATAAAGGAATGCATATTTGTAAAACAAAATGTTTTTTTCTGGACCAAAGGAACGCTTTTACATTAAAAAACCAACCGTGTTTGAACAGAAGCTTTATCTTTCCACAAACAAATATATCTTTTTGAAAATAACTTGTACAATGACAGTTATTTTTGTATCATTTTATGCAGGGGGTATTAACAGGTTTCACCGGTACTTGACCCCTGAAAAAGTATATAACAAATCATGCGACATTGACCCCTGAGTCAATGTTCGACAAAAATGTTAACACTGATAAGAAATAACGCTTCAACTATAAACGCTGGAACACCCGTGTTATAAAAAATCATTCCGTCTATGTTTTTACTTACAGATAAGAAGTTTAAGCGATGATATTTTGAATTCGTTAAGTTGTTGTACGACCTGTCGTAGCATGCCAAAAGGAAATACTTACCCTTGAATTAAGCTCATAGCTATATGCTTTTAAACCGCTGTATGTTAAATAAAAGTAAAGATACGTAAGTAAAGTGTTTGTTTATTATAGTGTCACTCTTCGCGATTAATGTCCAGCAAGATCTGGCTTAGTCGACACATTGACTAGTGAACATTTCTACCACCTTTTTTTATCCCCTCGATCTACCTAGCTGTTGGGACAAGAAGGGGCCTGGGGTGAGACTCGAACCTTCGACCTCCCGCTCTGTAAGCAAACGATCTGAACACTTGAGCACTGACACGGATAGGCATTAGAAACATGCAATTATGATCTGTACACAATCGAATCAATTGAATTAAATATGTCACAGTTCATCAATTTAACGCGTGTGACACCATCAGGGGCTTGTTTTCTGTTTCATTTTCTTGACATTAAATACTATGTAAGTTGAGTTTTTATAAACATATATAAAAACGAATAATACGATAAAAGCTCAAAAATGGGTTTGCCAATGAATCAGCTGGTGCAACACAGGGGCGATTAGTGAATGCGTCAAATTTCAGAGCATGGAATTGTCAACTTCTTCAAAGAGATGTCAATATACCTGCCTATGTATGTATGGGATCAACCCGCGTCAAAGCCGCATTATGTTTGGAAATGTCAAATAAAATGTATCTGAAATGGTTGTTGATGTTGTTGTGTATGTTTGGTTTGGTGTTGTAATGTGTGATGGTAGTGGGGGCAGGACTGAAAGAAACATCACTTGCCCTCAATCAAAAGTCACGCAAATATGGCGCGAACCCGGGACCCTCAAGTTTGATGAGAGGCGAAAATACTTTTTTATGTTTAAGTTTAGTTTAAACCAATTTATTTTAGCTGGATTGTATCGAAAGCCTTATTGAAACGCTCTCGATACTATTTTCTGGGTGGAGCCAGTACTTGGTGTTTTAGGGGAGATCTAAAGAATGCTTCTACAGTGAGCATCGAAGAAATTACCCGCTGGTCGCTAGACGGACACCATATCCACAATGGCGACCTATATGACTTAGCCGGAGAAATCGCTGTCCGATTTTTTGATTCATGGCCTTAAATAGCAGTACATGTAAACATAAAATGATTTCTTACGATTCAAATATATTGAATATAGATAAGAAACCTGCCTATTAAAGGGCGTTGAGAAAACTTGTACCCAACACTGTATTGACTGGCGAATGTCGTACAGACCAATTTACGCATGATAAGGGAATAATTTATGACATTCAAGAGTGCTTCATTTAAATATGAAGTTGGCAGTTTTACTCGTTCGGTGACAATTATTTTGAAGCTTCTATAGTCATTTATGTAAGGAAGCTGTATTTTTCGGAATTTATTTGTACAAACGAAAATCGTAACGGTTGCAGAAAATACCTCCAGTGAGACATCATTATATACCTGGATATTATCCTTGTACCGGAACATTATAAGGTACTGTATATTATATGTGTTTTGATTGATGTGTTTAAAAATTGAAATAATAATGACCCATGCTGAAAGTAGTAAAGTATTATATCGATGGTCCCAATTCAAAATGCCGAAGTTACAAAAACACAACGATGGTCCCAATTCAAAATGCCGAACCTACATTTTTTGGCATTTCGCGATTTTGATACTGTGCAAAGCGGGAAATCAATGCGCATATACCCCCAAAATAACGAACTAGTTAACCAATCGCAACAGCTCAAAAAAGTCATGTGATATTTTGACGAACCTCAACTTGATTGAAGTCAAAATATCGAAGCTGAAAAAAAATGTAACTTCGGCATTTTGCGGGCTAATTATTATATTAAAGTATCAATATAGCCATGTATTTTTAAGGTAAATTGACGAAACGTAAACTTTTGCTTATACCCTCATACTCGTACAATTGTGTGTTCGGGTTCGAGCGCCGGTTTGAGCACTATCCCTGTAAGCTATGAATCCCGGTTCGAGCCCCTGTCTGAGCACTTGCCTTGTTAGCGACTGGGTTCAGGGTTCCATCCCCGGTCTGAGCACTAGCAACGTAAGCGTCGGATCCCGGTTTCGAGTCCCGAAGCACTCGCTTTATAAGGGAGTGGTCCATGATTTTTGGATTCGAACCCGGGACCCTTCTTGTAAAGGGCGATTGCTCTGACCGGGGCTCGATCCCGGGAACCATCGCTTACGAGGCGAGTGCAAGATGCCTAAGTTTTCGACGGTCCCTGGGTTCGAATCACGGTATGAGCACTAGTCCTTAAAGCTAATTAAGAGTTTTCGACGATCCCGGGGTTCGAATCACGGTACGAGCACTAGCCCTGAAAGCTTTGGGTCTCTAGATCGAGCCTCGGTTTGAGGACTTACTCCATAAGCGACGACTTGAATTCCGACGTGAGAATTTGCACCAACAGTGACAGGTCCCGGGTTCGAGCCCCAGTCTGAGTACTAGCCCTGAAAGCTATGGATCCCGGGTTCAAGCCTGTGTCTTACCACTTGCCCAGTAAGGGAAGGATCCCGGTTGATAACCTCAGTCTGAGCGTTCGCACCGAAAGCTACGGATTCACACAGCGACTCGAACCATACAGCCGTCGCTAACATACCATACTGAGCACTCGCCTTCTAAGCGACCGGTCGCCGAAATGAGCACTAGCTCCGTAAGCAGCATTTCCTGGTTTCGAGTCCCGGAATGAGAGCTCGCCTCGCAAGTGATTGGTGTTCGGGTTCGAACGCCGGTCTGAGCACTAGCCCTGTAAGCTATAAATCCCGCATTTTTCGGGTCCGGCGCTAAGACTAGGACTTGGATCAGGGTCCGTTCGCTTAAATGGTAAGTACTTAAACCGGGATTTGAGCCCGGGGACCATAGCATTCAGGGTGAGTGCTCAGGCAGGGCCTCCAAACCGGGACCCGTTACGTAGGGTGTGAATGCTCAGACTGGGGTCCCAGTCGCTTACAGGGAAAGTCCTTAGACTGAGGCTAAAACCCAAAGACCCATCGTTTAAAAAGGGAGCTATCAGGCCTGAATTCGAAACCGGAATCCGTCGCTTATGTGGCTAGTTTTCACACCAGGGTTCAAACCCTGAACCCAGTCGCTAACTTTGCGATTGCTCAGATAGGGGCTCAAATCCAGAATCCATGGCTTACATTGCAAGTGCTCAGACAGGGCTCGAACAGGTGATCTAAAGCTAACAGGGATAGTGCTCAGACCGGCGCTCGAACCCGAGCAGCTAGTTGTTCCCCCAAGTTACTAAGTCGAGGCCACAATATAAATAAAGAATTGCGCTTGTCATCTCTGTGCCACCGTGTAAAACAGAAAATCACGCATTGCTTTGCTTTATCTAATGTAAAACAGTGGAATAATTTATTCTATTGAAACAAAACCTATTACAATTAGCTGTCCAATTTGCCGAAACATCACATAAATGCAAGTCTTAATGACGAAGATACATTTTACAGCAAATTTATTAACTTGACGTCAAATTAATTCCATATGAACATGTTCCATCATGAGACACTTTTAAAAATGTTACAAATAATATTTATTTGATTTTTGTGCAAGAAATGTTTAATAAAAATACGTCTCCTGAAAACATTATGTGCATAAAGTGTCGAAATATTCTATAAAACATGATCCAGACATGTTTTCGCAGGACATACCCAAAACATTCACTAGTCATACCCCATGTTTATACGCTGAGATTGGCTGGAATATGTCGCTTGACAAACGCTAAAAATAAGTCAGTCAGTTATTCGTGCAGTCAATCGTTTTTGTACACTTGTATATTATCTTTTTGATCAGACAACGTTGTGCTTTGTGCGCGTATTAAAAATGTTTTACACTTGTTCAAACGCAAATCACATCATGATGACGGGCCATTACAAAATCGTGTTTGTCTGTTAAAAAAATCGGCCATCACGCTATGACGTCACAATAACTTACAAAACTGTTGCACGATGTTGTTACCCCATGGGCTACACCTGAACATGTATGTTGGCTTGAAACAACATGCATTACACACAGACATGGGAAGGCGGTGCGTTTGTTATGGAGAACCTATTTATGTTTTTAATTAACATGTCACGCAGTGAGCTTTCTAGTTTAAACACAACCCAACAACACCATCATCCTCATAATTATTATATTCATATTCATCATGATTGTCGTCGTCATCATCATCATCGACATCATCACCAATATCAATATCATAATCATCATCGTAATCATAATCTTCATTTTAATCCCCACACTAGTAGCAGTATTAATAATAATCATCATATTCATCACCATCAGCAGTAGCGACAGCAGCAGCAAAATCATAAAAAACATCATCATCGGACAATTGTGTTTTTATGATAATTTGTTTTTGAACACGTTCCTCCACATTTCAATCAAGAATAGATGTGGGCGATCATGATTTTGTATTATTGAGAAAAGCTCTGGAAAAACCGGGCTTAATGCTTGTGACAGGGAAAAGTATCGTCCACAGGCCTATCCGGGACGAAAATTTCCGTGTAGACAGGATTTTCATTACGAGGAGAGATTACCGTTTAAGAAAAAATTCCATAACAGCGGAAAGTTTCGTCCCTGATTTAAGCTGTGAGGATTTGTATGCACATGCACTATACCCGGTTTTCCCAGAGCGTGATGATATAAACTGTTTCGAAACAGATCAATGTTGATCAATCCGTTTACTTTCATTTAAAGCAGTGTGGACAAATAACCGAAAGGGGAGCAATACAGTTTTGGTTACCGGTTAAGTGCAACACATTTTCTCAAATAAATGTCCAATTGCCCAATTGCGACAGCTCGAATATATTCGAAGACGATGCAAAACTTTTGGTGTTATGAAACATTTTTTTATTTTCTTAAAACGGTTCAATCTACTTTCAAAACCTTATGTACACAACAATGAACATATCAAATATTAATAATTTAATGCAATAAAACCATGATTGAAATTGTACGTGTTTATTCTTGTGTATGTGCATGTTAACAAAATTATATTAAGAGTAATTTGCGGCCGAGCCACTAAGCTATTTGTGTTGATAGGGTGTATGGAAAGGTCACATTAGTGTTACATACATGTATACATTGTCGCTGCTTTGAAAATATGCATTGTATCTTTATTGAAACGGTTATTAACCGCTCATTTGATGACCACCATGAGTTTTATGGATAAACAGTGCCATTTGGTTAATTTATATTCTTTAATTATACTGACCTAGCCGCTAAAACCAAATCTAGCGCATTATCTTTTTGCATATTTGCAGTGTTCTTGATAAATGCCCAATGCGCATTATGTACCACATAATTGATATCACGGTAGACTGAATCCTATATTGGTTCTATTTGAATGCAAAAAACAACACTTTATAAATACACTGCATATGGTTTGCTATTTCGCTGTTATCTTTTAAATCTCCGATGCATGGTGTAATCATAAAGACGACAGAGCAGAAAAAAACACTTTCGAGTACTTACGGTTTGCTGTTTGGCGGTTTTCGTTAAAAGCTCTGAATGCAAGATCTAATCATAATAATCGACAGAAGACCATGTAAAATCGAGTAATTCTTATTCATTTCAACGTTGACAGCTAGCTTTTATCCGGACAAACGGCACCCGGACAATCGGCACCTCGTAAATGTGTCGACAAGGACAATTGACACCCGATGTAATTGCAAACCCGAACAATCATCACCCGATAAAAGGCGACTGATAAAGCCCAAAAGCATATTGCGTGCTGGAATATTAGTCTTATCCGCTAATTTGTTTTGTGAAAGAGATAACTAACTCCGGCTCAACATGGAAATAAATAATGAAACAGTATGGAGGGCTAATATGTTGATATTATAACATACATAGAATTAGCATGTTTACAAAGTAGATCATTGCATTTGAGAACATCATTGAATAGCAACGCCCGTTTAGTTTTATATGGAGACCAATATTAATTCAACACATGGTGTCGATTCTGTATTCAACCATAAACGGCCGACATTCAATGCAAATTTATCTTATAAAGAAGTGCTTATTGCAAATGAATTTTCTTCATTTAGTGGACCCGTCAACAAACTGTTTTATCAAACTAAGCTACGTTGTTCATGGATGGAACGCATTCGACAGCGCCACGACAATTTGCACAACTGTTTTGCATCCGAGTGCCACTGGGAGAATGACACGCAACAGCTTTCTACGGTCTCTAACCCGAAAACAGCAAGAGCACTACGAGGAGTTCCCCACCGCCATCCTGGATGCATGTTTACGTAAAGAGATATAACTTCTTTTATCGCAATGTATGTTAAGAATTATTTACAATGACAATAAGCGATCTCTCTCTTTTTTTAAACACATTAGCGGACTAGACTTATCAGTACGATAGTGTCCAACAAGGTATTGACGGGCTTTATCAATCGCCTCCTTTCAAAGATTTGTTTTCATAGCAAAGTCAAATCAAGTCAAATGTGTATTGGTTAAACAAAATAATAATAATGTTCTTTAGCCTTAACTCGGGTGCCGTTTTGTCCGGGTTTACAATTAAATCGGGTGCCTCGACAAATTTACGAGATGCCGATTGTTCGGGAATGAAAACAACCCAATGGTGCCGATTGTCCGGTTGCCGTTTGTCCTACAATCCAGCTAGCCCAGTAGGTACAACGTTTGTCGAAAAGTCCGAGGATCGCAGGGTTTATTTCCCTGTCCGGCCAGATTATGCTGATGTTAATGGTTGGGACATTAAACTATGGTCATTCAACCTCTACCGTTGATTCAAATAACCTTTTTTTCAGTTTCAATCACTTAAAACGGGAAAACTAGCTTAGCGTTAAACAAAGCGAAACAGGTTAACTGATCGCCATGAAATCATCTAAATGGTGTTGCCAACGACGAAATAACCAAATTCGGACATTTTACCGAATTCCCGAGTGTAAACAAGCGTACAGAAAAAAACACAAATGTTTAGAATGTTCATTTGATCGCTTTAGTTAAATAATTTGTGGAAAAACTGCAATTAATTTCTTTAAGATTTCTTTTTCATTTTTAAATTAATTGGCAATTATGCAAATTAAGCGTTTAGTCTGTCAAATTATAACACAATGTGTTATTCAATCTCGGTTCAACTTGCACATTACATTGTTCTCTACTGTCACTGTCACTGAAATAATGAAAGGCATTCTCTCATAGGCAGTGAACCGTTCTAAACGTTCTCGCTATTTCATTTCCCGATTGCACTTAAGACACATTCGAAGTTGTCGGTACATAGACTATATGTGTGTTCATTTCAATAGCCGCATCGGATTTAAAATTCACGTGAGTTTTATTTTAAGCTGATACCCTTAAGGAAAGGTTAATGTGTGTTATCTAAGAAGCTATGGCAATTATCTGATTTTAATTATTTTACTTTTGTTAATGACATCTATCGTTTATTTCGCATAAGTTTACATATTAAACAGTAAAACATTACTGTTTCTTTGTTGCAACATTACTGTTTCTTTGTTGCAACTTTGCGTGTAGGCTTGGCACTGTAAAAACAAGGTTAACAAGTAATTAATACACTCAGATGTGCACGATTGTTTAAGATACCGAAGTGAAGATGACATATTTATAGCAAAGAAGTTACTGAATATTTTTGACAACGTTTTATGAATGGCTTTGTAAAGTAGTGAAGGAATATATAAATAAATAAATGAATACGCACGGATATTTTGGGTGTGAACATTGTTCCATTTACAGAGTGATTAACTGTTCCAAAAAATAAAGAAGAAACATCTTTATCTTTATATCATGAACATAAACATTATAGAACTTAGGTGAAAACCAGATGTTTCTCATTCCAATAAATACGTATCAATGGGGAAATAGCATCAATATAAAACGTCGCAAAAGTAATTAAAGTAATCAGAGTAATAAAAAACATTAAAATTAGAAAAGAAGCTCTACATAAGCGCTCGTGAAAATATTGATTTTCCATCATTTTCATTTATTTAACGGTAATAAAACAAGTATCCTTTATACATTGGAATTGTTTGTAGAATGTAATTGTATTCTTTCCATAAACGCCATCAAATCTGCAGTTGAGTCCTACAGCTCCTTCTGACGTAAATGAAGGTTGTGTTGCTATACCTACTTGTTATTCAAATAGATATCAGTTTCATTGTTCTGGTTTTCACCACAGTCCAAGCTATATTCTGGACGTGTGCTGTTAACTAGTATTGCGCAACTCGACCAAGTGTTCTGGTCACAAACAATTATCATAATACCAAACGCAAATATACGAAAATATATAACCATTGTTTACATTATGCATTTCATGGTGTGTGCAATTCAAATATAATTTTGATCTTGCTGGTTTTGGGTTTCATTCTTACATCGATTATGCCAAGCGTCAGGGTCTGCGCTGTTTGCTTAAATTGATTTCTGTAATAAATATTCTTAATATAGAAATAAATATACTAGACATCCTTAATTTTGGAAATAAATTGATTAAATTGAGAAGGATGGGAGAGTCCACTAGGCATAAATGGGTTAAATCGATTACCTTTACCTAGTAATTTACTATATTTCTTCTGTGGATGTATTCTTTTTGTAATACATTCGGATATTATTTTATTTTACAATATAAACATGAACATGTACTCTTAACGTAAGGTAAGACTTTGTTGTTGTTCTGTAAAGAAAACATTTGACATGTTTACTTTACTTGCATTTATTGCAGTTGTTTAATTTAAATTCTGTTCGCGTAATCCCTAAATGATATCCATATACTTATAAACGCGGTTGCAAGTGTCTAATGGAAACTTCACACACGTATAAATCGCAAAACCGCACTTTTCTGTCCCTTACATTTATATCTTTTGTTTCATGTGATTTATTGGTATTTGGTATTGCTGTTGGCGGTTAATATGCAAATATTGTTTTCAACGATACGGATTAATAACCACAAGAATTGCCAGTTTACTAATACGTCATTTATAGATCAGTTATACTTATTCATTTTGGCTTCATTGTTTTTGAAATCACCTATAAATAAGAATTGACCTTGATTTTCTTTCTCATCTCAAGCGTTCATCGGGCAATGAAACTGCGCTGTGGTATACACATGAAATATGTAACAGTTATTTAAATATCTATTGCCTGTATAACATTAGTTCGTATTATATACTTAACAGTCTTTGTTTTACTATATCTGTCCTGTTCTGTTCGGTTCTATCTCATAAGTATAACTTATATATGTGTTCAATGACATTAGGATATTACATTCAAATCGAAACATTTTATTTCAATTTCATGCGTTTTCTACGATAATTACAATTTTAAGCGAGCTTTGCTTGTGCGTTAACAAGTTTGTCTAAAGTGACGTTTATAAATATTGATTTGACACGAACGATGATGTAATTTAGATATTATTCTAATGTAAAAAACATAAATAATAGTGACAAAAACTTTGCTTGTAGGTAGTTTCAGTTGTTTATGTTCGTAAACGGCAAAGGCAGAACATTGTGACAAGGTCCAACATCTCCAAATCGTCCAACTTACAACAGTACGAATATACTTTTGCCAATGACGATCAAAGAATTATTTATTATTTTATTACGGTAAATACAACGACATACTTATATTAAAGTTCGCGTCTTGCAGACGACATTTGGAGAAGGAAATTTCAGTCAACAAACAAGTAAGTTGTCTTCTACCAAACATCAGCTCGTGTCGTGTTGATGTCAGTTGGCGAATTGCGGACGCCCTATTTAAAACAGCCGCCAGATTTATACTGGAGACCAGTGGTTGTAACGTTGTCTCCTGTACGTTATACGTAAATAAAGGAAGTTTAAATGTAAGTTATAATCAATGAACGCTTCTGCGCTTGTCATGTGTGTTGTTATAAATAGAATAAGGCTGTCGCAAGAGCGCTCCTTTGAAGCCACACCGCGTTTCGGAAATTATTTTACGCTGAAACATCGTTTGTCATTTACTAAATATTTGGATTCACGTATCTTTGTTTTCTATATTGCAAACGTGGATATTTAGATCGTCGCGGCTACAAAAAAAAACATCATATGCGAAACAAAAAAGGACCTTAACCTATTAAAATATCGAGTCTAACGCCATTGTCGCGTACATAAATAAGTCAAACGTGAAATTTTGTTAATGAAATCATCGAAAAAAAAGCTAGAAATTTAAGTTGTTGAACAGGAACTAAGAATTGGTAATAGCTTATCAAAAACAGTCAAACAACTTAGTTATAATTCGCAAAATGCACGCGTATCATACAAAGATAACCAACTGCGGTGCTCTGTTTGCAACCAATATTTTGCGGAAAAAAATTTGCGGTAATTTATTTCAGTCAAGACATAAATGGCGTGTCAACCGCACACAGACGTGTCCTATTTACATTAGTAGGTGACAAGAACGAATTTAGAACTGCCTTTTTATTAGACTATTTAGACTTGACTAGTTTCGGTATCATTGGCGGGACACATGCGTGGTATTGCAAAGTACAATGACTTTGTAGGAGGAATATACCGGGAAACCAACATTGGTCATATAGGTCAGAATGATTCATATCATGTTCACATACTGATCGGGTCGCATCCTTTGCAACTTCACTGTACACTTGAAACATGCCCCAGGCGCATATTGTACCGAACGTTTGCTATCAAAGCGTACTTAATTATATTCGCGCTCTGTTGGAAGATTTACATTAAGTTTCAAGCCCTGTGATTTACTGTATGTTGCTTGTTTGTTCTACACAATGTCAAAGAATCAAATGTTAAACCATTGGTGTTTGCTGATATATAATTCGTAAATCCGTGTGAAAGTGTACTTGATTATACAGCATGGCAATACACCGCTTAGGTATTTTAAATCATTACCCACTTATGTTACGTCATCTCGGATAAAGTAGCGATTGAATATTTCTCTCATTGTCTCTGAAATAATGAAATGCATTCACTCGTGTACTCATATTTCATACAACTACAATTTGCCAATAGTTGTTATTCGGAACTGAGTAAACATAGGTGTTTCCGCTCGGCTTTCAAATAAGAATGACCTCAATGCGAGTATTTATACGACACAAGTTCATATAACAGTAAACAGTTGTTTGTTTCTTGCGATTAGTTGAGTTCCGAATAAGGTCTATTCCACTTTAGCCAACCGTTCGCTAAGGTCGGTACATAGAATCGTTATAGCTGAATCTTTGGATATTATTTCATGTGAGTACAGTTTTATTTTGCCAAAAAATGCTCATTAAAATGATAATTGTTTGTTAAAGGTTTAACCATTTTGCTCGCCGTAAAACAAAACAAAATGTGTAAAATACTTAACATTGATAAGTTATATGTGTTAACCCGTATGGATTCTTAAGGTCTGTTGGATAAAGTATGCACTATAGTCAAGCCAGGTATCGCAACGTTTCGCTTAATTAAGTACATTAACACATATCGGTCATTCGGTCAAGCAAGATTGGTATCGTTTTTTTACACGAACGTTGTCGCTGAACCATCTTTACCATTAATGTAAATTTCCTTATTTATTGATGCCCGATGCGTATTTGATATAAATATGTCATCACTTGGATCTGTTTGATATACATATGTCATCACTTGGCTCTGTTTGATATAAATATGTCATCACTTGGCTCTGTTTGATATAAGTATGTCATCACTTGGCTCTGTTTGAACTATAAATATGTCATCACTTGGCTCTGTTTGAACTATAAATATGTCATCACTTGGCTCT
>VMBQ01000714.1:72201-87793 GCA_007657795.1 Dreissena rostriformis | reverse complement strand
ATGTTATTTGCCGGATACAATGCGCTTATAAACCCATAACAATTAAAAACAATTACGTCGAAATAAAATGAATATGTTTGAAAATCTGGAAAAAGTAAATGAAATTGTCGAAAGTTTTAGGCCAAAAACAATTATAATCGAATGTTTTTAATGTTTTAATGCTTGGACTTATGTATTAACCTTTCATATATGTATGTACAAAATTTGATTGGCGTAAATGCTCGAAAACGCAATATATTCGTATTTGTTTGGGACAAGAATATACAAATTGGATAATGACCTAACTAGTGTATGGATAATTCCAGACTATTTTGAGTTTGGTTATTATCCACAGAAATGTTCATATCAGTTTGGATTTATCCATAAACTTTTATACCCGTCCTGCAAACACATGATTTTAACACAGAAACACACTAGGTGTTAAAAGTAAAATTTTAAAGGACATTCATGATATAATTTGGCATATCTCTGTTACAGTTTCGTTCGCTCTTTTGTCAATTAACGTGTAAATAATTTAACACATAGGTCGCATTTAATGAAAATTAGCATTTTCCGAAGACAAATTTATCGTTTTTTACTAGAAAACTATTAAACCGTTGCAAAACTCAACACGCATGTGTGCGTCAGACATTCAATATCACATGTGTAGAACAATTACGTCCTTATAGTTACTAAATTATCAAAAATGATAAAATAATCAACTACCTTGCAGTTTCAGTTTCAGTTTCGGCCAACATTTTTTTCTTCAGTTTGAATTATCCAACTGAGTTTGGATTATCGACGTACAGGGGGTGTACACATTCATTGAGTTTATACCAATGCCCGTAATCACCCGTAATCACCCGAAAACTGCTCAATGATTGTGTTCATCAACAACAAACATTACCCGTTGCGTTAACCCTGACTTTAAACGATTTTAGGAAACCGATTAAGAATGTAATGAATTACTCAAACGTGGATCTGCTAACGCAATCATGAGTTCTAAGATTAAGAGGCTTTTAATTCGACTATTTTAGCATAATTGGATAGTTTGATCGTCCCTTATAACCCATAACATGTCACCATATAACGTTTAATGACCTCCGATAGTCCCTTGTGACTTCAAATACAGGGTCAATTTCTTACAAACATCAGTGCTGAAACCAAAAGCTACTTACTGCCTTTTTCAATAAAAAGTATTTAGGTCTTTTCGGTTTTCGCAACTCCAAGCATTTTCTGGAGTCATTTGTACGGTCAACCATACTTGATACTTGACCAAGTTCAGTCTCGACCGTAAACAATAATATCTGATCATTATACCAAACGCAAATATTATGAGTGTTAACGTTATCATTTTATTGTGAATTGAATTTCAATGACAGTTTTGCACTTGCTGGATTTCGTATGCTCGATTTGTGTAAAACTTGAAAGACGATGTACTTATTTTAGTAATTTCAATAAGTAAATGGTGCGTGCGTATACATCTAAACTTACGTCTAGATATTGTGGAACATTATGGTAAACTATATACACTCATTAATTAAGATTTTTTAAATATGAAACTCAAAAGTAATGTAATGTTAAGAGACAAAAAACCATTTGCGTTGATCGTGTGTATGATGGAACAGTCACATAATCGTTCTATATAAAACACGTGCTGCTTTTGACATTTGCCTTGATGAATTATATACAAGTTCATTTCTAGTTATGTTGAAGGAAATGATGATTTCATTGACAAACCTTGTGCTTTTGCAAATGAATAATTATTTCGCGTCTTTTTAGTATAATGACCAAACATATAAATTCAAAGCTGTAGCGCTTTCTTTATTTTCATCTTTTTAGTGTGCTTGAAATGCTCCCAAGGCGCATTATGTACCACACATGTGCTATCAAAATAAACTGAATCATATCTTGGTTCTATTTGAATGCAGAAAAAACACTTTGTCGTGTATAAGGTTTGCTATTTGGATGTTATCTTTTTAATGTCCGAATGCAGGATGTAATCATAACAGACGACAAAGCAGAAACAACAATTTTAAGAGCATATGGTTTGCTAGTTGGCGGTTTTCTTTTAAAGATCTGAATGCAAAATCTTATCACAATACTGTACAGTAGTCGACAGAGGGCCTTTTTAAATGTGTTAATTCGTTTTATTTTAGCTACATGTAGCTTAGTAGATAGAGCGCTTGACTAGAAGTCCGCGGATCGCAAGGTCTATATTTTGTATTTTGTTATTTACAATTCCCAAGGGTAAACAAGCGAACTTAGTTAAAAAAAAATCGTTTTGAGCCTAGAATATTAACATTATGGCGTTATTTTAATAAATCGCGTACAAACTATAATACATTTCTTTTCTCTTTTTTAAATTAATTTTCAAGGATGTAAATTAAGAGGTAAGTCTGTTAAATTATCACATAATATGTTATAAAATCTCGGTGTCATTGTCACTGAAATAACGAAATTCATTCACTCATAGGCAGTGAACCGTTCTATACGTTCTCACTACTTCATTTCCCGATTGCTCTGTAGCCAAGTTCGCAGTTGTCGGTACATAGCATATATGTGTTCGTTTGAATAGTCACGTCGGATTTAAATCTCGTGAGTTTTCTTTGAAACAAATACTATTTAGAAGTTATGTGTAGGGGATTTGCACTACTTTGCTTTATAAGCTTTTATTGCTGATACGGCTTTTGATTTGTAGAGTTTAAATGTTGTTATTCCGAAACGGCCTTTGTTTGTGTGTGTTATCTAAGGAGCTATGGAATTTATCTGATTGTAATTATTTTACTTTCGTTAATGACCGTTATCGTTGATTTCGTATAAGTTTAAATATTAAACACTAAAACATTACCGTTGCTTGGTTGCAATATGCATTTAGGCTTGGTAGTGTAAACGCAAGGTTAACAGTTAATAAATAAACTCATATGATTCATATATAAGTTTGTACATGCTGGATTTAGTTTACAATCTAACATCGATCACCGTTATTCAGTAATTTACTTTGTGTCTACAATGGGTGTATAATTTTTATTATACATTTGGATGTTATATGTTTGATCACATACACTTGAACTCTTAATGTAAGGTACGACTATATGTTTGTTGTTCTGTAAAGAAAAACATTTGACATGTTTACTTACAGGCAATAATATTTTACTTGCAGAAGTTTCATTTTTGTCTAGCGTTTTATATAAATCTTTCGCGTGTAATCACTCGATAATGTTCATATACTTATTAAGACGTTTGAAAATGTTTAACACAAACTAACTTCACGAACGTATTAATCGCGAACCCGTATGTTTGCTGACCCGAACATTTTTTTCTTTTCTTTCATCTTAAGAAGTTATGTTATACAGGCAATTGATATCTAAATAACTGTTGAATACTGTGCAAACAAAAGTATATTGTAAGTAGTGTACGTCTAAGACACTACACTATTTGTGTTGATAGGGTGTATGGAAAGGTCACATTATCGTTACATCTACATTGCTGCTGTTTTCAACTTATGCCTTGTATCTTTATGAACACGGCCATTACCCGTGCGTTTGATGTCCATAATGATTTCATTGATAAACAGTGTCATTCGGTCAATGGATATAATTTCGTGTTCATGAATTATACTGACCTAGCCGTTAAAACTTACACCAGAGCGCTTTCTTTGTTTGCATCATCCTGTGTCCTTGATACATGCCCAAGGCGCATTATGTGACACACATTTGATTGCAAAGTAGACTGAAACATGTCTTGGCTCAATTTGAAACAACACGTCAGCGTGTATATGTTTTCTATTGTGCTGTTATCCGTTTAATCTCTGAATGCAAGAAGTAATCGTAACAGACGACAGAACGGCAACAACTCGTTCGCGCGCATATGGTTTGATAGCTGCCGGTTTTCTTTAAAAGCTTTGGAAATAAATTGATCCAATTTAGAAGAATGGGAGGGTCCACTAGGCATAAATGGGTTAAGAACATTGTACCTAAACAAATCTCAGTCATTCGGTCAAGCAAGATTGCAATCGGGTTTAACACGCACATGTTCGCTAAAACATCTGTACCATCAGAGACGTCTACGTCTCTGGTACCATTTATGTAAATGTATTGATGTCAGAGACGCATTTGATATTAACCCATTTATGCCTAGTGGACTCTCCCATCCTTCTAAATTGGATCAATTTATTTCCAAAATTAGAGATGTCTAGTGTATTTATTTATATATTCAGAATATTTCTTACAGCAATTCATTTAAGCAAACAGCGCAGACCCTGATGAGACGCCGCATCGTGCGGCGTCTCATCCGGGTCTACGCTGTTTGCAAAGGCCTTTTTTCTAGACGCTAGGCATAAATGGGTTAAGAAGTCATTTCTAAGCTCTGTTTGAACTGTTAAGAGCTGATTATCTAACAACAATTTACAACCCCTGCAGCTGACTTTAGGAAGTTGAATTTCCGTTTGACTCGCCATGAAATATCAGAAGAAAAAAAAATATACATAACCAGTCTTGGTTGATTCGATCATGCATCAAAATACCCAAACCACTTTCGCTGCCTTTGGTTTAACATTCTCATTATAATTATCTTGCTTAAAAAAACTGCGTAAAACAATTGGTTTTAGTTGTCAATTTGTTACATAATGGGTAGTAACACGTTTAAAATCTGGCCACGATTTTTCTGGAGCTTACGAGTTGCAAGAATCACTTAACACCGGCCGACGACTAGCTACGAATGAGTTAGGACCTTCGACGATTGAGCTACGAATGTCCCCGACCTCAAAATATTGGAAATCGGTATAAATCGTGGGGAATCGGGTCGTAGTGGAATACGAATATTCTGAGAAAGACATTTGCGGAAACTAGTTTCAGTAAAGACATTGATGGCGTGTAAATCGCATACAGACATGTTCTTTTTACATTAGTTGGTGACAGGAGCGAATTTCGAACGGCCTATTTATAAGAATCTTATTCATGCATGATAAAGGACATTGGATTTAAATTTCACGTGAGTGCTCTACTAAATGCGGTAGCTATGAAATACGTTTGAAGTGAGGATATCTATCAATGATAATAATGTAACAGTTGATATCAGTCTTTGATATGATCACAGCTTTATATAAGGAGTAGGTTAACTTAATAAAATAAAATATATATGTGACTATTTTGTGGATTTGGAGACTTGTGTGCATGTTTGGAAATACGTTACGGTCTTAATCAGACGATATGTGTAATGATTTTGCGTCAATTGCATCTTACGTCTATGTCACTGCAGTTACGTTTACTTTGTTCGTGCATTAAATTATATGAAAGCCTGTGATTTCATTTATTAAATTAATACAATTGTTGCCTGTAACTTTGGCTTAATTCTCCGTTTTTAAAGCGATCTTTACCATTAGTTACGCTCTGACTCACACAACAAATAACGAAAACAAGATGACATATTTAGTAATAAAATATAAATGAATACTTTTTGTGAGCTTCCTGTTAACAGAGTTGTAAATTATTGCGTGAAATATAATAACACGCACTAACCGTTAAGATGTGACTATGTGCGACGCCAGATGAATTTGTTTTTACATTTTATAACCATCTACGTTCATTGACTGTAGATGAATACCGGTTATCTCACGAATACTGCTCAATGATTGTTTTTATCAACAACTTACATTATCCGTTGCGTGAACCCAAACTTTAAGCGATTTAAATGAATAAATTAGAATGTAATGAATCAATCAATCGTAAATTCGCTATCGCAATCTTGATGTCTTAGATTTAGAGGCTTTTAACTCGACAATTATAGCATAATTGGATAGTTTTCGTTCATTAACGGCTATAATAGGTCATCAGCATAAGTCCGATAGTCCCTTGTGACTACAAATAGAGGGTGCAATTTACTTACGAACACAAGTGTCGAAACCAAAAGCTGCTCACCGCCTAGTAAAATCAATACTAGTTATTTGTATGGTCAACAAGACTTGATACTCGACCAAATTCAGTTTCGATCGTAAGCAATAAATGATATCTGATCAGTATACCAAACACAATTAGGAATGTTGAACATATACATTTCGTGGAGTATTAAATTTCAACGACATTTTTGCATTGGCTGGATTTATTTATACGATCATTTTTATATTGTATTTGTATTATATTAACAGCACCAATAATATTGTGTCACCACCAAACAACTATATGATTAACGTACATGTATTGATATGTTAGTTGTTCCCAAAAGAACAACATGGGAATACACATTGCCATTAATATTTTATTGGCATCAAATGCCATTTTGTCTAGCGTTTGATTTCCAATCTGCTCTCTTAATATTTAATTGCTAATTGAAGTTTGTTGTCAATGATGCTAATACTAATTATCATTTTTGGCCAATGTTTAACGGAAAATTAGCACCCTTGATTATTCGTAAAACACCAACACCGCATGGAAACTATCCCGATTAGTTAGTACATTCTTATTATATTGATCGGCATCTTAAATACTTTTTAGATCGTTAAGTTGGCCATACGTTTAACAACGCGTATGGCATCTTAAATACTTTTAGATCGTTAAGTTGGCCATACGTTTAACAACGCGTATTGTTAGTCTACGACACTTAGCCCATGGTTCAGTCATATTAAGAATGCCAATGTAATAAACTGTCTACAACCTTGGATGCACTATAGCAATCTGGGAACTAATCTAACTCATCTGTAGTTTTCACTAATCGGATTGCTGTTTTTCCATAAAAGCCGGAATAGCTTATCCGCACATTCGCGAAAATTTCTGATAACTCATTCTGGTGTCCAATCAAGGTTATTCTATGTCTAACAACAACAAACACGAGAGTTAAAAACCAAAAAGTACAAACTTCCTATTGGAATCATCGTAAACACGATCGTAAACAATGATATTTGTCCATAATACCAAACGCAAATATACGTCAATTGATAACCAGTGTTGATAACCAGTGTTTACGTTGGCAATTTCATGGTGTAATAAATTTCAAAAACAATGTTTGCACTTGTTACATTGCTCAATGCTCTGTTATTGAGAACGTTTACTGATCTATGCACACATTTGAAAAATACCACAAGTAAGTCGACGTGCTTATGATTGGTTTAAAAATAACATTTATAAGCCACACAAAAACGTTTAGCGGTGATGGTAAATTTGAACGTACTATGAAAAGAAAACCATGTGTATGCTCAATGTCATCAGTATTTCATTTCAATTCATCGGCATAATTATTCATGTCTTACGTTTGATTTATGTCCAAGTAATGCTGTTTCGCGCTATAATGTTATTTAGAATGCTAATAGAAAAAACTGTTACATATAAATAAGTACGTTTCGATTGTCAATGGCTCGTAGCATGAAAAATAAAAAATAAACTCAACGCGAATCAATTTTTCGAACTCGCCCTTCTTCACTCAGTTGGCTTTGGATAGTATCACACAATATAAAATCGGCAATGACGAATAACAAACAACCATACAGCCGCTGTGCGAACAATTGTTTGCATATTACCATCTGCGGCCTTTCGTTGACTTTTAAGAAACGACAAGATGGAGAGAAGATGAAAATTGATAGTCTACCACACACCGATGCAGCGTTTGGCAGGCGTGAATTTCGTTCACTCTCCTCTGACAAGATTCAAATTTATGATTCACAGTCTAGTTATGAATGTAAACGTTATTTAAAGTATTTGTTTACCGTAACGTATGATTTATACTCCACTTATCGAGAGTTTGGCTATATATATAAAAGTCGCCGAATACAGACCGCGTCCTTGGTTATTGTTTTGCATTGTGTGCTCTATAATTGAGCCTCGCTCTATGAAAAGGCAGTTTAATGCATGTGGTTAAGTGTCGCCCATGTAAGCCTCTGCAATCCACACAGGCTTATCAGGGAGGATACTTTCCGCCTAAACTGGATTTTTGCAAAGAAGAGACTTTCAAGAACGAACAATATCATAAAAGCGGAAAGTGTTTAGCTTGTGCGGACTTCACAGGCAAATCTGGGACGACACTTTACGCACATTCAGTTAACCCCCTTTTCACAGAGAGTGACACATATCTATGTGAAGATCAATGCTGCCTAAATACTTTTACAAGTGTACATACGCCATCATTTGATAATTACAAATTCTGTTGTTGTTTTTAAAATGAATCATCGATGCAGAAGCGTGTATGTCATTTGTGCTACTGAAAAAATAAACGTTTTGTAACTTAATACATATAAGGCTGTAGTATAAGTAAATTAGCGGTATTACGTTTTTGAACAAGAGCTTTATATCGAAAAGGGTCAAACTTGTAATTTCATTTTTATATATGCGAAAAACTTACGGACAATTCGTACATGTCAACATCTATTACATGGTGGCTGATTAATGCCATGTTGTTTGTGAATACATTAATTAGTGTCTACCACCAAAAAATGTTAACTTACCAAATCCGTACCACAAACAACTCAGCGATTCATTTTTAAGTTGTCACTTGTAACTTTGCATCCGAAAAAGGTTAACTTACGATATCCGTTCATCAAACAACGCGGCGATTCATTTTTTAGTTGTCACTTGCAACATGGCGCTCGAAAAATGTTTATTTACCAAATCTGTTTAACAAACAACGCAGCGATTCATTTTTAAGTTGTCACTTGCATTGCTCGGAAAATGTTTACTCACCGAAATCCGCGGACAGACCACATCAAGAGGCCGTTTCATCAACGATTTACGACAAGTTGTAAATACATAAATAGAATAACCCAATATTATCGACATTGTATCATCTAATACGCTTATAACGACTGCGTTTTGGGTTGCAGACGATACCGCATATTCCAAGTATGGTGCAATCGGAGACATGAAAGGAACGCAGGCGTGAAAAAGTGTGGAAACATCCGTCGTAGTAGGTGCATGAATAAAACATCGGCCATGAACGAAGAGAGGGAATCTAATTATCACCATCGGAGATAGTTAGATNCTTTTCCAAAGAAGAACATTCGGTGTAATTATGTTGACTTAAGCATACCTAGGCGGTCACTGAAAAATATTCAAAAATGGAATACACACAAAGATAACATGTTAAAAAAATATTTCGATTTTTATAATCGAAATATTTAACTTTTTAAACAATACTTTAAATGCCATCCCTGTGTGTTTTCCTTGAATCGTAGGTATTAATAATGCTGAATATATCGCTATTCAGATCTCTGTGTTTTCCTTGAATCGTAGGTATTAATAATGCTGAATATATCGATATTCAGATCTCTGTATTAACAAAATATAATTCAACAAAGTGATTGTCATTTTTCACTGAATCCGATTCCGAGAATTAGTGTCGTTAAAACAATTATATAGTTGTCCTACTGTCATACTTTTATTCTATGCTATAAAATCGTACACAAAGTTAAACGATTATTATCAAATTACAATATGTTTGCACATTTCCAAAGGAAGAAAGCCAAGTTTTAAATTTGTTTCCGTAGGTGTCCAAATCTGGTTAAATGGCCAGAGTAGCTCCAGACCAGCATGCGCAGTCTGGTCAGGAGCTACCCTGTCCGCGAATGAGACTACGAAACCTTGCGTCACTGCGTTACTCCTGACCAGACTGTTCAAGTGCGTAGGCAGGTCTGTACCTACACTGGTCGCATAGGACATAATACACATTGTCGCATGACATGACTCTTATGCACCTTCTATTGGTTTTGAGTACATTAATATGTGGTTGATAACATCTAAACCTTCATAATAATTTCCGTTCTGCTATGTGTTATAAATCTGTGCATTTTAATTATTAAACAACTTCAGAGTGTTTCTGATACAAGATAACACGCTTTTTAACAAATTGAACGTCACGTTTAGGATGTTTACTTTAAAATGTTGACACAAAATCTGGCATTTTACACATGTCCTTATTTCCTGTCAAACATGGGGCAACGTAAAAATGCGCCATCGTTCAATTATTCGTTTACAGTTACTATCATATATCATATATGAAATGGAATGTACGTGGAATGTCATTTGCGTAAATTACAATGTTTTCTCCATATTGTCGACTGTAAACTTTCAACGCGCACTTTTAAGTTGTTAGCAAGAACAACCAATGTTGAGAGGGAGTTTTGCAAATCGCATGGTCTTAGCTACAGCAAGAACGATAACCACTGCATATGCCTGTGCACACTTATTATCCTGTTTTAACTTCACCACTGGTGGTACATTGCAGGCATCGAGTATGTGTATGTAATCAATAGTGTTTAACAGCTTGTGGGACGACATTGGCAAGTTTTCATTAAAATCTGTACATATTGGCTGTGTTCAGGGAAAACGGGGCTTAATGCATGTCAAATAAGTGGTATCCTGTGCACACTGATTAGCCTGTGCAGTGCGCACAAGCAAATCAAGGACGACACTTTCTGATTTTATGGTGTTTTACGTTTAAAGAGAGTTTCTGGTACTGGGATGACAATTAATGCATATGCATTAAGCCCTAAGACATAATGCATTAAAAGTCTGTCATGTCGGCAAAATTGTTGCCCAATAATTTCAAGACAATAAATAAAGTATTAAATACACATAACACAACATGTATATGATTCTAGGCTTGTTATTCTTTAGCATGGCAGCCAAAATTCCAAAGATGGTTGCCAGTGCAGCAACCAATTGCGAAAAAAGAGACATATTGTTGTTATTTTGTCTACATTGCCTCAATAACATAAATATGAGGATAAACAGTGCACCCACATCTCGACCTGTGCTTCCTACCATGGAGTAATTAAATAGAAATTAAATTGAATGCGTTTTATTTCCCTTTTATTACTGTTTAATTTGAGTTGCAATGCTATGAGGTTAAATTTAATTTACACTTTTATGTATCATGAATATTGCTGGGGCAAGTGTGAGGTTGAGCGCTCTATAACCGGTTTAAACCCCCAGTGCTTAGCATTGACCGTTCCAAGGCGGTGACCCCAGCTTTATTTTACTATATGTACATGTTGTTTCGTTTTGTGACCTACTGTACCGTTTTGGCAATTGGTTCCTTGCCATAAATAAAGGACCACGAAGGTGTGTATGATAGAAATGCAATACTGCTGCAGCTTCTGGAGTTTCACTTCTTTATATTAAGACACACTCTTTATAAATTTGAATGGGTTGTGTTCTCTTCAAACTTTCGATATAAAAAGATATAACATAATTTTGAAAACTGAGTTGCGTCTAAGATTATGCAATAGCGAACAACTTCAGTGCCTTCAGCGCTTTGATTTTATAAAAGCATTCGTGTTGAAAATTTGGTGATGTTATACATCCCTCATTTTAATGTGTTTTCCTGTATTTAAACGTGATGCATATGAATGGAATACATGTTATACACGGTAAGCATTTCTATTTCAACGATGACTCAAATGCAAATTTTGTCAACTTACATTTTAATTAAGAATCAATTAAACATCAAGTATTAATAGTTTGTGCTGCTATTTTATTCAGACCCAATCTATGTTTGTTTTCCTCGTTTGAGAACAACTTGCTCATAATGAGCTTCTGTGATCACCGTTTTTCCGTCGTCAACAGTGCCTTGTGATCTCTATAAAGGCCTTAGTGCTTGTTCTTCATGAAACTTATGCAGAAGATTAGTCCCAATGATATGTCAGTTAAAACTGGGCCACGTGGGGTTAAAACAATAGATAACTAGGTAAATTAAATGAACATCCAATCGGCCGCATTTATTGCTCAATATCCATGAAACATTCGCATACAATGTGTCCCAATGATATCTCAGACGTGTTTAAAACTGGATCAAGTTTGTTTAAAACAAGTCACTTTGTCAAATTAAAAAAATGCTTGTAAAAACTCTTTAGGCGACATTAATTGCGCTATCGTCATGAAACTTGGTGAGATTATTTGTCCCATCCATATGTCCGCCGAGTTCGAAACTTTGTCATGTGATATCAAAAACTAGGTCACTATGTCAAATTAAAGACAAAGCTTGTGAACACTATAGAGGCAATATTTTAGCCCGATCTTTATTAAACAAGCTTTGAACATTTGTCCCAATTATATTTCGGCTATGATGTGAACCGGTCATGAGGTCAAATACTGGTCATGAGGTCAAAGGTCAAATACTGGTCATAAGGTCAACTCGAAGAAAACACTTATTAACACTCTAAAGGCAATTTGTATTTCCCCAACCTTCATGAAGATCTGTCAGAAATTGTGTCACAATGATGTCTTGGTCGAGTTTTAAACTGTGTCACACTGTATCAAAAACTAGGTCGATGGATAATAGAATCTACAAAAATTGCGAGCACTTAAGCGGCATTTTTTTTTTGCCCAAACACCATGAAACTTGCTCGCAAAATTTTGTATGATGATAACTTGGCCATATTAAATGGTTCATGAAACATCTCAGGTGAGCGACCCAGGGTCTTGGACCCTCTTGTTGTTAAAGCAACTTATCTCATCGAATATAATCGGAAGTAGAAAAAAATGATTACAATCTTTAATATTTAATTACATTATCAAACTTTGCAAAAGGATAAAAAAAAATCAATCTAGAATACAGATACAAAATCAGGATCGTCACACAAAATATGGTCGGTCTGATTGATGCAAACAAACTACTTTTGTTCACGCCTAACGTCAACAACAGATGTGTTACACTCGTGTGGTTGTCTTTTTTCTAAAGCGTCAACAGACCTAGGTCATGACCTCCCTCAATAACATCCTGTCGTCTGATGTATGTGTATGTAGTGTCACTTACATTAGTATTTTTTACCGGGAATGTGATTATGGCTGCGAAAATGACAACAAACATCTGCGTCAGGATTATTCGACAGTTCCGTCTTCTTCATTGACAAACATATAATTATGTATCGGATATTCGCAATTAGAAATGCCGTATACATGTTGTTTTGAAAGAGTGTATTGTTTTCGAAGTTATTCAGCTATTGTTTCTTGCGACAGGTGCGTTGGTTATCAGAGAAACTAAACCTCCAGGCTTTGCGTTTGAACGGTAAATTGATAATAAAGAATGAAGTGAGAAAAGCTGGGAAATCGGCGATAATCAAAACATAAGTAAACGTCACGGGTAGTCGCAAACACGGACATGTGAACGGACAGGAGAAAACGCGGTGACCTTTTCGGAAAACATAAAACATGCTTTTGTATCTGTGTCACTGTCTTGACGCTTCATTTGTATTAAAGCTCTGAATGTTCACATAAGTGTTTAAGTGAAACAATATATGATTAAATGATAAAACCGGAAGTACTTGGATAATTTTGATAACACTTCAGCGCGTAGTCGAAACTCGCATGTCATTATAATTCTTAGACGTGATAGATTTTTTCTGTATATTGTGATTTTTAAATTAATAAAAAAATAATACAGTTCAAGTTTGTTTCGATATGCCGAATGTCTCAGGAAATTCAGAAAATTGCTAAGAAGTATTATTCGATGTTTTGTGAACTTAAGATATGTAAAAAATATAACATCAATGCACTGATAAACCAATAGGGCCAAAAAAAAAAATAGGTCGGTTTCCGGTCTCCTTGGGGAAAAAAACAGGGTCGGTAGGTAGGGATTTTTTTTTTTGTCTTTCGGGTACTAGAATGGAGAAATGAACCGAAATAAACGAAAATGAACACATTTTTTGTTTTTGGCGACCCCAATAAAAAGTTGAGGGTCGGCGCCGATTCTGGAGACACGGTCGGGCGACCGGAAACGGACCTATTTTTTATTTGGCCTAGGCGGGCATTTGTAACATACATAAGTAACAATGCAACTGGTAAACGAGCGATGTGTACTGGTAGCCTAGTGACGGGCTATGTTTACATAATGGCGTCCAATGTTAACATAGTGACGGGCAATGTTAACATAAAGGGGTGCACTGGTAACCTAGTGGCGTGCCTTGTTAACATAATGGTGTGCACTGGTAACTAAATAACGTGCAATGTTAAAATAATGGTGTGCACTGGTAACCTAGTGAGGTGCACTGTTAACATGATGACTTGCACTGGTAACCTAGTGACGTGCAATGTAAACATTATGGCGTGCACTGGTAACCTAGTGACGTGCAATGTTAACATACTGGCGTACACTGGTAACAAAGTGACGAGCAATGTTAACATTCTTGAGTGCACTGGTAACCGAGTGGTGTGCACATGTAAATTAATGACGTAAAAAGGTAATATTATTGCGCACACACATGCTAACCTAATGGTGTGCACTGAAAAACCAAATTGCTTCCACTGTTTAATAAGTGACGTTCACTGATAATAAATAAGTATGCACTTGCTACCTAGAAGTGTGTTCTTGTAACCTAGAAGTGTGCACTTGTAACCTAGAAGAGTGCAATTGTAACCTAGAAGTGTGTACATGTAACCTAGAAGTGTGCACTTGTTACATAGAAGTGGGAGCTTGTAGCCTAGAAGTGTGCACTTGGGATCTAGAAGTGTGCACTTGTAACCTAGAAGTGTGAAATTGTTACCCAGAGGTGTGTACTTGTAACCTAGAATTGTGCACTTGTAACCAGGAAGTTAGCACTTGTGACCTAGTAGTGTGTACATATAACCTAGAAGTGTGCACTTGTAACCTAGAAGTGTGCACTTGTAACCTAGAATTGTGCACGTTTAAACTAGAAGTGTGCAATTGTAACCAAGAAGTGTGAACTTGTGACCTAGACGTGTGCACTTGTAACCTAGAATTGTGCACTTGTAACCTAGAATTGTGCAATTGTAGCCTGGAAGTGTGCACTTGTAACCTAGACGTATGCACTTGCAACTTAGAAGTGTGAAATTGTTACCTAGAGGTGTGTACTTGTAACCTAGAAATGTGCAATTGTAATCAAGAAGTGAGCACTTATGACCAAGACGTTTGCACTTGTAACCTAGAATTGTGCACTTGTTACCTAGAATTGTGCACGTGTAACCTAGAAGTGTGCACTAGTTACCAAGAAGTGTGCACTCGTGACCTAGACGTGTACACTTTTGACATAGAATTGTGCACGTGTGACCTAGACGTGTGCACTTTTAACCTAGAATTGTGCACTTGTAACCTAGAATTGGGCACTTTTAAAATAGAAGTCAGCACTTGTAACCTAGACGTATGCACTTGCAACCTAGAAGTGTGTTACCTAGAGGTGTGTACTTGTAGCCTTGGAGTGTGCACTTGTAACCTAGAAGTGTGCACTTGTGACCTAGAAGTGTGCACTTGTGACCTAGAAGTGTGCACTTGTAACCTAGAAGTGTGCACTTTTTACCTAGAATTGTTCAATGGTAACCTAGAGTTGTGCACTTGTAACCTAGAAGTTTGCACTTGTTACCTAGTAGTGTGCACGTGTAACTTAAAAGCGTGCACTTGTAACCTAGAATTTTGCACTTGCAAACTATGAGTGTGCAATTGTAACCAGGAAGTGTGCACGGGTAACCAAGAAACGTGCACATGTAACCAGGAAGTGTGCATGTGTAATCTAGAAGCGTGCACTTTCCAGAAAGTGTGCACGTGTTACCTAGATGCGTGCACTTGTAACCAAGATGCCAACACCACTGGTAACCTTGTGACATGCACTGATAACCTAATGCAATTGAAACCAACTGACGTGTACTGGTTACCGTATTGACTTGTCAACAATCGTGTA
>VMBQ01000714.1:7201-69701 GCA_007657795.1 Dreissena rostriformis | reverse complement strand
ATGAATGAGACTGTTGACGTGCTTGTATCCATCGTAAGTCTCCAGTTACGCCCATGGTGTTATGAATGAGACTGTTGACGTGCTTGTATCCATCGTAAGTCTCCAGTTACACCCATGGTGTTATGAATGAGACTGTTGACGTGCTTGTATCCATCGTAAGTCTCCAGTTACGCCCATGGTGTTATGAATGAGACTGTTGACGTGCTTGTATCCATCGTAAGTCTCCAGTTACACCCATGGTGTTATGAATGAGACTGTTGACGTGCTTGTATCCATCGTAAGTCTCCAGTTACGCCCATGGTGTTATGAATGAGACTGTTGACGTGCTTGTATCCATCGTAAGTCTCCAGTTACACCCATGGTGTTATGAATGAGACTGTTGACGTGCTTGTATCCATCGTAAGTCTCCAGTTACGCCCATGGTGTTATGAATGAGACTGTTGACGTGCTTGTATCCATCGTAAGTCTCCAGTTACACCCATGGTGTTATGAATGAGACTGTTGACGTGCTTGTATCCATCGTAAGTCTCCAGTTACGCCCATGGTGTTATGAATGAGACTGTTGACGTGCTTGTATCCATCGTAAGTCTCCAGTTACACCCATGGTGTTATGAATGAGACTGTTGACGTGCTTGTATCCATCGTAAGTCTCCAGTTACGCCCATGGTGTTATGAATGAGACTGTTGACGTGCTTGTATCCATCGTAAGTCTCCAGTTACACCCATGGTGTTATGAATGAGACTGTTGACGTGCTTGTATCCATCGTAAGTCTCCAGTTACGCCCATGGTGTTATGAATGAGACTGTTGACGTGCTTGTATCCATCGTAAGTCTCCAGTTACACCCATGGTGTTATGAATGAGACTGTTGACGTGCTTGTATCCATCGTAAGTCTCCAGTTACGCCCATGGTGTTATGAATGAGACTGTTGACGTGCTTGTATCCATCGTAAGTCTCCAGTTACACCCATGGTGTTATGAATGAGACTGTTGACGTGCTTGTATCCATCGTAAGTCTCCAGTTACGCCCATGGTGTTATGAATGAGACTGTTGACGTGCTTGTATCCATCGTAAGTCTCCAGTTACACCCATGGTGTTATGAATGAGACTGTTGACGTGCTTGTATCCATCGTAAGTCTCCAGTTACGCCCATGGTGTTATGAATGAGACTGTTGACGTGCTTGTATCCATCGTAAGTCTCCAGTTACACCCATGGTGTTATGAATGAGACTGTTGACGTGCTTGTATCCATCGTAAGTCTCCAGTTACGCCCATGGTGTTATGAATGAGACTGTTGACGTGCTTGTATCCATCGTAAGTCTCCAGTTACACCCATGGTGTTATGAATGAGACTGTTGACGTGCTTGTATCCATCGTAAGTCTCCAGTTACGCCCATGGTGTTATGAATGAGACTGTTGACGTGCTTGTATCCATCGTAAGTCTCCAGTTACGCCCATGGTGTTATGAATGAGACTGTTGACGTAAGTCTCCAGTTACGCCCATGGTGTTATGAATGCGACTGTTGACGTAAGTCTCCAGTTACGCCCATGGTGTTATGAATGAAACTGTTGACGTGCTTGTAGCGCTTCTTACGATAAAGTGCTGAGCTGCGCCCTGGGACAACGGGGCCAAATGCTTGTGCTTAAAGTGTCGTCCCAGATTTAATTTAGTCAAGGACAATTTTTGCTATAATCGAATTCCTTGTTTAAAGGAAGTCGCTTCTATACGAAAACCGTGTTTGGGCGGAAAGTGTCGTTCTTGATTACGCTTTGCGGACTGCACAGGCTAATCTGGGACGAAACTTGCACGTGCATTTAGCCCGTTTTCACAGAACGGGCTATATTCGCTCGATGGTTGTCTCAACAAAATGTAGCTCATTTTAGTACGAAGAGCCTCGCTCGTTTTTCTAGCTCTAGCTACGCTCCTTGTTACGATAAACTTGAGTGCTGTAGCTGATAATATGCCGGATTGTTGTCAATATATCGTAGCTATAATAGATAGGCGATAAACAATACATACTTGTATATGTCTACAACATAACTAGTGATAGTGTTACTAGTTCATGTATATGAATCGGATATTGGAGAGCATATTAAGCGGTGTGCTATGTATACATGGCTTGTTTTGTAATGTGTTATCTAAATACGGACACAATTTATCCATTTATCTATACTTGAGTTAGTTTAGGCAAGCAAAACATTCACATTATTATGATCGAACACGTTCGCATATGAGTTTAACTAAAGAAAAATATAAAGGTTAATAAACAGTCGTGAACTTATATAGGCGTATCTATTCGCTATTCAGGATATGACGTCATTTGTACCCGTGTCTGGAGCACCGGCCGTGTAAGTAAAGCGAAAGCTTAGTAGATAACATTTAAAGTTATAAATTGTTCTACTGAATTCTTCACTCTTGAATAAAAAAGGAACACACATTTCTAAACGCAGTACTTTCCTTCCAGGCATAGCATTGCGAACATCAGTGAAGCCATACGGAACCACATCCGGCGGGACTCATACGGCGGCTACGGTCGCCGCTCTTCTGCCAACGTTGCTGACCTTCCGCTGAAAAACGCCCACTTCGAAAGGTAGCGTTATATGCTCTGTTAATATAATTTTGTTTAAACATTTCGTTAAAGGCTCATACAAATGAACATTTTAATCACATCTGTCCCAGTTGTGGGAACACTTAACACATTTATGCCTAGCGTCTAGAAAAAAGGCATTGGCAAACAGCGTAGACCCTGATGATGCGGCGTCTCATCAGGGTCTGCGCTGTTTGCTTTAAGGAATTTCTGTAAGAAATATTCTAAATATAGAAATAAATATACTAGACATCCCTAGTTTTGGAAATAAATTGATTAAATTTAGAAGGATGGGAGAGTCCGCTAGGCATAAATGGTTTAAGATCTAATTTTGCCATATGTGACACTTGAAATCATATTTCCCACAGATTTCAGAAAAAAAAGCGGAACAGGATGCTATCTTTCTTAAATCATATTGCTAGCATATTGTATCACAAATCAAATGTGAAAATAAGTAACGTCATTTTAGTATGCGTGGAAACAACAGAAAATATAATAATGTTGCATTTTACAGAATTGCTGTGAAAATATGAGGAATAAGAGTGTGACGTTTTACAATCTTATTTTATTGTTTACATATGTTAATAATGGTATCACATTCTATAAGTAAAAAACGCTTTGTGGACAATATGGTTCTTCAAATTTTAATTCCCACATCAACCTTTTTGACCTTTAAAATTCACGGCAGTTACCATTTAAAAAAAAAAAAGCGAGAGAAAAAAAGCAGAAAAAATAAGACCAGATTTGTGTTGCGTTATGTTGGTCGGTCACTTATACTCGAGCGCAGTATCATGGTATAAGACGGTACCTTTAGGTGATACACTTAGCCGAATCTAGCTCTAATTTACTCTATACATTATTTGGGGAGATACTAAGAATATGTTGGTGTTTCCCTTTCACATTTGGAAAGGAAGGTGGAGTAATTTCACGAGTTTAACATGTACATACACGACAGTGCAAAGAACAATCGCATGTTTTATATTGTTATGGGCATTTAACTTATAGTTTAGACACACTGCAAGCCATATGTGTGTTTTGCAGCGTCTCCGTGGCGATCGTGCACCTGTTCCAGAAGAAGAAACTTCAGGAGAGCGAACTGGCGAGCCTTCAGGAGTCAGTCAGGAATCTGCTGAAATCAGAGGCGGGGCCTCTAGTGTACGACTTCTACAAGGTAAATAGTCCATGGTTGTTAAACAAAATATGGCGATATAAAAGTGGCGAGTCTCAAGAAAGACAGTAAAGAAACATTGGAATTTAGAGGCTGGACCTCTAGTGTACGACTTTTACAAGGTAAATAGTTCGCGGTAGTTTAACAAAATATGGAGACAGAATAGTGACGGGCCTTCAGGAGTCAATAAAGATTCTTCTGAAATCAGAGGCTGGACTTATAATGTACGACTAGTAATAGTTAAATATTGCTCAGCAATTACGTACAATATTGCGACATAAGGGCATCTTTCCTGCAGCAGTCAGTCAGGAGTCTCCTTAAATCATCAGATAATGGGTCACTACGGCTTCTTCAAAGTTGGTTTGTTTGGTTGCTTCTTTTGTGTGTGTTTTGTTCGCCTTATGTATCAGGTTATCAGTAATATACAGAAACGGCGATCAGTTAATTACTTTTCCTCTGTTATATGAGTCGTATTCTGAGAAAACTGAGCATAATGCATGTGCGTAAAGTGTCGTCCTAGATTAGCCTGTGCAGTCCACACAGGCTAATCTGGGACGACTCTTTCCGCCTAAATTGGATTTTAGCAAAGAAGAGACTTCATTTAAATGAAAAATGTCATAAAAGCGAAAAGTGTCGTCCCTGATTAGCCTGTGCGGACTGCAGAGGCTAATCTGGGACGACACTTTACACATAAGCATTTTGCCCAGTTTTCTCAGAACGCAACACAATTACTTATCCTGTGTTATATGTTTTTTTTACCAGTATTCAGTGCACGTTTTTGTGTAAATAACTTACAACTTTTCCAATTTAAACAAAACTAATAGTACAATTAATTAAGTGTATAGGTTAATTGGTTTCAGATGAGACATTATAACTGATACAAAGTGTGACATAAGCATTGGTATTCTTGCTAATTCAGTAAAATACGCGTGTAATAAAAATATTACCAACACTGTCTCAAATTTAATGTCTTTATTTCTATGGGGAAAACTGTGTGCTTTTTCTCGCAAATTTATTTCTTACTGTATAAAATCAATCCTGTTTTGGATGATGTTACATTCAATGTCTGTGAATGTGATAGAAACTGTAATTATGGCATCCGATTTCATGACTTATGCGTTCTTATAAGCTCACCTGAGCACATTGTCCTCATGGTTAACTTTTGTAATCGCTTTTTGAAAGTCCTGCGTCGAGCGTCGTCCTTCGTCAACGTTTGCCTCGTGAACACTCTAGAAGCCGTACGTACTGCACAAGCTTCATGAAACTTGCGCAAAACATGTGCCTCAATGATATCTCGGCCGAGATCGGAACTAAGTAACATGGAATCGAAATCTAGGTCACTAGATCTAATTAAGGCAAAGCTTCTGAACACTCTAGAGTTCACATAAGTGTCCAATGTCCATGAAACTTGCTCCGAACATATGACCTAATGGTATTTCGGCCGAGTTCGAAAATGGTTCCAGTCGTTTGAAAAACGTGGCCGCCGGGGGACTGGGCAATTTTCTTCATATGACAATAGTAATTCCATGTGAAAAAATCTATAGATGTCGCATTTATTGCCCAATCTTCATGAATGTTGCTAAGAGCGTATGTTCAATGATAAAACGGCCGATTCTAACAATATTTCCGGTCCGTTGAAAATCATGGCCACCAGATGGCGGGGTAATTTTCCTTAAATGGCCATAGTGAACACTTGTGCACACTCTAGAAGTATCTTTATTTGCCATATCATCATGAAACTTGCTAAGAATATTGGGTTGTATTATATCTCGGCAGAGTTCGAAACTGGTACCGGTCCGTTGAAAAAACATGGCCGCCAGATGTCGGGGCATTTTCCTTATATGCATTAAGTAAAAACCTTGTGAATATCCTAAAGGTAACATTTATTTTCTGATCATAATGAAACTTGCTCGGAATTCGTAGCTGTGCCAAGCGTTGTCAATATGTCGAATTAACGAAACATATTTATTAAACTTGGTCTAAGCATTTGTTATTATGATATCACCGTCGAGTGAGTTATTATATGATAATATATATACAAAATACTATTTTTATGCTCCCGGTAGGGTGACATTTAGCAGTTGAACTGTCCGTCAGTCTGTCCGTCTGTCTGTCCGTCCGTCCGTCCGTCCGAAGACTTTATCATTGGTCATAACTTTTGCAATATTGAAGATAGCAACGTGATATTTGGCATGCATGTGTATCTCATGGAGATGCACATTTTGAGTTGTGAAAGGTCAAGGTCAAGGTCATCCTTCAAGGTCAAAGGTAAAAAAAATCAAATCGGCGCAGTAGGGGGCATTGTGTTTCTGACAAACACATCTCTTGTTATATCTGGAGTGAGTTTAAAATGAGTGTGATTTGTTAAAACAAAGCTTGGTTGCCAGGTGTTTGGGCAATGTGTGAAACCTAGTGAAAACTACCTACTCGGAACAATAAAGTTCAACAGAGTATCAAGTAAGCGCCTAAGGGCTTTTGCCCTCGTGCTTCTCTTCTCGATTCTGCAATCAATAATGAAGAAAAGACTTTTACATTTACGAATCATGCAATCCCCTTCATCGCGTGAAAGTGACATGTGCACAGATCTATGCATTTGGCATGCATGCCATTAAGCCTTTGCATGCTGGGAAATTTGTTTTCTGCTAAAATGTCGTCTGCTGAATGTCTAAAATTAGCATTTTCTTCGATTTTTTTAAAAGAATACTATCAGAATAGCAAACAGTTTGGATCCTGATGAGACGCCACGTTCGGTGGCGTCTCATTTGGATCCAAACTGTTTGCAAAGGCCTTCAAAATTCGGTTACAGCACTGAAAGAGTTGAATATCTTTTAGCTTGTCAAGTCTTAAAGTCGATATGGTGGTTTCGTGTCTGAAAAACATATTTGATAATATTGTTAAGTCGCTGACAACATTAAATACATTTTATATCTTTATTCCATGACTTTGAAGCTTAACCCATTTATGCCGAGTGGACTCTCCCATCCTTCTAAATTGGATCAATTTATTTCCAAAATTAGAGATGACTGGTATATTTATTTCTATATTTAGAATATTTCTTACAGAAATTCCTTAAAGCAAACAGCGCAGGCCCTGATAAGACGCCGCATCATGCGGGCCTTTTTTCTAGACGCTGAGCATAAATTGGTTAAGCATATTGTGTTTCATTCCATTAGCCCTGCCTCGTATTGCAAATGCCTGTATGCGAAGTGCGCGAAAAAAGTGTAAACATGTCTCTTTAACACATTTGCCAATTTTGTACTACAAACGAAAATATCGATTTTGAATGGCTATATTTCTGAAAAAAAAAAATGATTTTAACGAAATTGTCTCGGACCACACGGCGGATGTCTTATCTTCTATGATGTGATAAACTATTTCGTAGTTTTTATCACCGCAGGAAGAGAAAAGCTAAGCATATTGATATAATTTCCCTGGACGTTTTATCATTAAATATAGGATATTTGTTGGATTCGGTGGATTATCGATTTTAATTCACGAGTGTTCATAGAAATTAATGTTTTCACGAGTGGCGCAGCACGAGTGAATTTAAATCGATAATCCACCGAATTCAACAAATTTTCTTTTTATTTCATGCTTTTTTTTTACAGTTTATATACATTCTTAAAGAGTTTAACTAAAGAATGTCGTTGGGTAGTGACGTCATTTCGTCAAAATAATGACGTCATTTCACAGTAAACAGTGAAAATATTATCGATAATTTTCACTGATAATTTTCATTGTTTGAAACAGTGAAATTATCAGTTTTAATTCACTGATATTTCTCTATAAACCACCGGAAAGCATTAAATAAATTGTTATAAATGTCATTTCATTGTTACAAGTATTAGAAGCGGTGAAACTGTAATACGCAATACACACTCAACAAAATACATGCGTTATGCTGAAACAATTTTCCTATTCACTTTTTTGTTGGTGTTTCTTTTTTAAAGAAACATTGGTTATCATTAAATATTGAACCTTAGCATTTTTATTTAATCAGAGTTTATTCTTTGTTCTTAAAGATACTGAATCTGTAAAATATTAGCATTGTTTTGCAAATAAACGCATACTTTTCGGAAGATAAAAGTTAAAAATTACTCTTACTAAAAGATTTGAAGTCACCCTCAAACTCAAAAGTGTTCATTGCCTATTAATTTGACCCTTGAAAACGCTTGTTAAGGGGTGTTGCTGCAGTTTTGCTGATTTTTTTTTAGATCTAATATATTTTGTTAAAAAATTTATATTCAAGTACTACATACAAATACTATATGAAAAATGAAATGAAAACATAGGGTCAGCGGCCTTGTTTTGATTTTATTTACCATTATATAACATGTACTTTTTCATTTAAACTGAAAAAAATCTCTAATTGCATAAAACATGATTAATAACCTATGAAATTGGCAACATGTAGATGTTATATAAGCTAAGATACATCATAAACTATTTAATTACACCACAAACTACCCCAAAAAAATAGAGAACACCAGTTAAATTTTAAGAAATTTATTTTTTCTACGTTTTATGTCACCCAAAAAAACGTATTTTTTTACTATTTAAAGCACACAAATGGAATTAAAAAAAGTTATATCTAATAACTTTCTGCGAAACTGCTCAAATATGTTCATCTACGTATTTTCATCATAAAACAAAAATAAAAAAAAGGGGAACACCGCACTTTTAACACAGATTTTTTTGTTTAACAATCCCTACCGTCTATGTCAAATTTCATAAAATACAGCAATTAGGCAAACCCAAGTACCGGTACATAGAATGTTAGAGATATGCATAAACATTATATTTTTTTACAGTATTAACTGTGATCATAACAGCTTACAAAAAAAAACACAACAATAATACACTATTTAATCACAATCATAAGACTATACAGTATCAAACTCGACCTTTATCATCAATAACAGGGACTTGTTTACAGATTTCGGCATGTTTTGAAATTTGTGATTAAATGCTTTAAATTGATTTATGTAAACAATAGGACTTAAGAGTTCCAGTAAAAAACAAGAATGAAATAAAAGAAAGAAAAAAAGAAGTAAAAAAAAGTTAGCCGCATCTGGGATCGAACCACTGACATGTGTGCCTATTATGAACCAACTCGGTCATTTGTGATTATTCTGATAACAAAACTATTGGGTTGTGATAATAGCATCAGGTGTCGCTATAAATATATCCTCGATTAAATAAACTTCCGCAACACCCCTGCTGTTGATGACTGTTGGAGTCGTCGGAATTTTCCGTCTCTCAAAGCGATTCAAAATAAAATAAACAAAGCGAGAAATAGCTGGCTGGATTTAACCCTTTTTTCGACTTCTTTAACTTGTCAGTATTACTTTCAAACGAAATACTTTCCAGTGAAACAAATTGCATTAATTTCATCGGAACGTCTGCCTTCTTAAATGCCTTGAATTATTTTCGATTGACAGATTCTTTAAGTCAATAAGGCTCATTATTGGCCGTAACAGTTTTAAAACGAATGCTGATCTGGAATGTCGCGCTGGAGTGCTGAGCTGGCTCAGCATTCGCCTTAACGCTTTTGAAACGAATGCTGATCTGGAATGTCGCACTGGAGTGCTGAGCTGGCTTTGCATTCGCAGGAACACTTTTAAAACGAATGCCGATCTAGAATGTCGCGCTGGGATGCTGAGCTGGCTCAGCATTCGCAGTAACACTTTTAAAACGAATGCTGATCTAGAATGTCGCGCTGGGGTGCTGAGCTGGCTCAGCATTCGCCGTAACACTTTTAACATAAAAACTGATCTGAAATGTCGAGTCAGGTGCTGTGCCAGATCAGCATTCGTAATTTGCTGAGCTGATGTCGATTACTAAGCGGTGTGCCAACTTCACGCACCTTAATGATTTGATAAATTCGGGCACCGGTTAACTGAACTCATTTCCGACATGATTCTTTTTGCTGATATCTCTGAAAATACATTTGACCTCTGATTGATGTATAACGCAATTACCATGGGGTTTTAATACCACCAACCGTGGAGAATCAACTTGCAATTCCTGTTTCGTTAATTGGAATGTACTTCGTTGAAATCTTTGTCAGGAAATCTACGCAGACTGGATCGGAACTAGTTTCACTTAGAAGTTATTTTTTTCAGAACTTCACTGAACGATTGTGTTTTGAATAACTATACTTTAAGATGCGTTTTTGTTTGTTTTCAGGACAAGCTGGTTAAGAAGGGAATGGTTATACTTCGGGAGAAAATAAAATTAGAGACCGGTGAGAAATGTTTCTTATAGTGTTAAGGGTTAAGTCTCAAAATCAATGTGTTTGCCGTAAAAATGTTAAAATGATAAAACAGTTGTCATCACTGTAACAATGCCGGTGACACGGTTCAAACTATTAAATATTGTTCCATATACCCAACGTGTTTACTGGCTGGCAATATTAGTAACAATAACCTTACGTTAATCTATGTTTAACATGGTCTGACTTCATATGCATAGGTTAATATAACAGTGCCATTATTGTATAAGTGCAACTTTAAACGTATGACTGGTAATTATGTGCGCGTAAAATAGTATCTATCTACGAGTTAAAAAAGTTGTTCCGACCACTACGTCTATTGTATTGACGAGTGAGAAGCTCATATACGACTCATTCTGAAAAAAGCTGGGCTTACTGCATGTTCGTTAAGTGTAATCCCAGATTAGCCTGTGCAGTCCGCACAGGCTAATCAGGGACGACACTTTCCTCTTTAAACGGATTTTCGTTTATAAGGGACTTCTAATACAAAATTAAAAATAAAAGTGCAAAGTGTCGTCCCTGATAAGCCTGTGCGGAATGCACAGACACTTTACGCATATGCATTAAGCCCCCTTGTCACAGAGCGATGCTCAAGTATATATAAGTGTGCTTTATCTGCTGGTAATTTGGAGCTCTCGCGACTAAGGTTTCCAAATCTTGACACCATATGAAGTCTACACAATTTGTCAAAAGAACCCAATTACATCTAATGTATCCCGTTAATAACATTCTGAATCATGTGATCACTTGAACAACTTTATTTAAAATCGGTACTACTTTTTTGGAATAGTTTGTTGTGCAGTTTAAAGACGAATATAAAAATGCCTTAAGTCAAAGCAGCGCTTCGTTTACTTATAAGAATTGCGAATGACCCATACGAATCCTTGAGCGCGGCTTATTAAGTATTGTAAGACATAATTCATAATTATTTAAATCATGATAAAATGTAGAAGTATGATTGCCGAATACCATTAATTATTAAACGCTTATTTGAGTTGATTTCCAAAGTAATATGTGCTAAGAAAGTGCTACGGGAGCCGTTTCATATAATAATATTTTTCCTCGATCGTTATTTATGAATGAAGAATTTATGTAGTCGTTGGTATCAATTTGTTTGAAGAAACTTGATTTTGGTGTAGCGCCTTGGTTTATGAAAATTGTAGACAACTACTGGTACTAATATATGTTATGAAACGAACCATGATTCGAACCTTGTATATGACAGAGATCTCCCTTGCAGGCAAGGCTCTTCTCGGTAACCTGGGCAACCAATGGGACTACTTCTACTGTGAAATTCTGCCCGTTATCCTGTCCCTGCTCTACCCAATCAAGGTCAGTAAACTTTAAAATGAGCCTCGCTCTGGAAAAACGGGGTTTATAACATGTGCAGTCCGCACAGGCTATTCAATGAAAGACACTTTCCGCCGAAACTGGATTTTCGCTAAAAAGCGACTTCCTTTAAACAAAAAATGCACTAGAAGCGGAGAGAGTCGTCTCTGATTAGCCTATGTAGCTGCACAGGTTTATCTGGGACGACACTGTACGCACCTGCATGAAACCCCGTTTTCCTAGAGCGAGGCTCATATAATATAACGATTGAGTCGTATGACGGCATGTGACGCCGTTTGACGCCGTCTGACGCCGCATATGCGTGAAGGGTTTTGTTAATGTGGCGATTGTCACCGCATAGACAGGACCCCTGATACCAAGTACATACAAAGTAACGAGTCTGCGCTATAATACCCCCGTACAAGTTAATGGGTAGGTAGAATAATGTTATCGGGCTGTCTTTCTGTTCATCTGTCCGTCCAAATAATTCAATGTTATGGCTTTACCTCTTGCAGACGAAAAGCTACTCGATACGGGAAGTGACGTTATTGGAGTTCCGGAACACAGTGTTGCTCAAATTGCCCGTTGCAGGTATTTCATTTTTTCATAGTAATCGTACAATTAGTAAGGTCGTGGCTTGTTTAAGTTTTTCTACGCCAGATCGCGTTAATTGGCGATTCACAACGAGACTACATGATTTTAAAAGTGTGAATACAACAGCACCTAGACAAAGCATTTTATTACATTTCAGATGCGTTACAAAGCCTTTCCGACGACGAGAGAGCGCCCCCTTCCGTCCAGCAAATGCTACTCATGCTTCAGAGCGTTCGTGACCAAACCATTACCGAGAACTCCATGAAACTCGAGAAGCTTGTAGCGAGAGTGGTTTCCCCTTTCCTCGGCATTCTCGGACTGTATAATGGCGACACGGAGCCGGTCATTCAGAGCAACTTCAAAATACCCGTCAGACTTCAAAAGATTCCTGTGATAGGTAAAATGATGTATTAAATTCGATTTTGGTTTGAATATTTTTAAATATTTGTTTATGATAAATTGTAAGCGCAAATTCTCTTCATTGATTAAACAGTTCAAAATGACTTGGTCACAAAACATCAAAATCATTCAAACGACACTCCTTGATAATTTAGAATACAAATACTGCCAATTAGCAATGGGTTTTATTATTACAAAATGGATTGCGGATTGCAAATTAAAATCACTGAATTAAATGCAAATGATTCCAATGGCATAGCTAGGTGTAAGGCTTTAAATCCAGAATAACAATGTTTGGTTAGGGTATGGTTGTTTCCACTCAAAGTACCCCATAATCAACGGGGGATTCCAATGTTTGCAAGGCTTATCGATGTGGGAGTATGTTGATCCGATGTTTAGTTGAGACCGTATTAAGCAACTATTGTTAGCTTGACACATTTTTATCTGCAAAGCGCGAAGGACAAAAAAAAAACACACACAAATTTATGTCATTGCAGTTACACCCGGTGAAAGCGATTCCGATGACGAGTCAACGACCGATGATGTCACATCCGATCGACTCAAACAAGGGAACATATCGCCGCTTATATCCGGACTCTCGCACCGTCTGAGCAACAAACGCACTTCCGGTCTGCTTCCCCACCCACTTCTGTCCGTGGTGAAGGAGGATCGGTCAACTATACGCAGATACAGCATCGCCACGTCTTGACGTCATTGATGACGTTATCCTGCATCCATATGATACATATCAGTTTTTTCTAGTGACGTCAGTGCATTGGAAATGCGAAGGTGGCATGACAATTTGAATGACAATTAGAATCATGGTTGGTACTTAGGCGATTACGCGCAAGCACGTGAATATAAATGAATTTAGTTCGTTTGTTTACAGAGTTTATTCCAGAAGTTGGTGCAACTTCAACAATGATTTTGTATAAGGCTGATCGCGTTGTGAGGCGATTATTTTGCTGTGATACAACTTGTCAATAGCCATGTTCATAGACCTTCATTCCTACATATCCGTACACACATGTGTACAACGTTCCACAAAATAGTCATGTTATCACTCAAATTGCTTTATCTTTAAATACATTTGTAATAATGCTTTAATTAATGTCGGTCTACAAATTGAATATCTTATCCGGTATGTCACTCTTACATACGTGTATTTTTTATGTCATGAAGNTTCCGCTTTTATTGTATTTTTCGTTTAAAGGAAGACTCTTCTTGACGAAAATCCAGTTTAGGCGGAAAGTGTCGTCCCTGATTAGCCTGTGCGGACTGCACAGGCTAATCTGGGACGACACTTTACGCACATGTATTTAACCCTTTTTCACAGAGCGCGGCCCATATTATTTAACATTACCTACTCTCTATATAATTCCTCCTGTGAGTAGTTCTTACAGATGTAAGAAGGCATGGTTTATGCATTGTGTACGGCGGGTAGTGTCATTCATGATTTAAGTCGTATTATGAGAAAACTGGGCAAAATGCTTGTGCGTGAAGTGTCATCCCAGATAAGCCTGTGTGGCAGGCTATTCCGGGACGATACTTTGCGCCAAATCTGGTTTTCCGATAAGAAAAGACATCCTTTAAACGAAAAATTCCGTAAAAGCGGAAATTTTCGTCCCTGATTAGCCTGTGCGGACTGCACAGGCTAATCTGGGATGACACTTTACGCACAAGCATAATGCCCAGTTTTCTCAGAACAAGGCTCATTTTGTTTTATAATCCTTATGACCTTAATGCACTTAACATAAATACGGTAAAACACGTTAAATTCACAAATTTAATAGAATCTTAATCGTCAGCAAAATTAACTAGTTATGGTCTATGTAAGTAGGACTGTATGAAAGTTCTTCGGATAAGGGCATTGTCTTCTTTTCAAAGGAGAGCGACATCACCACGATTTCGCCATCGTCGTATAGTTCTAGGCACGCGCGCTTCGGTTTGAGCATGCCCTTTGAAGATTCCTTATCTGCCACTGGCGCGAATTCATTAAAATCTGGAGAGAAAGAAAACTTGCTCACATCGAAGAAGAAAATTTCAATAAGACTCTATTTATATTTGATAACAAAAATGGTAACTTGTATCATTATTTATTTTATTTAACCGAATAAACATGCGCGCCATTTTGATGACGTAATTGGAGGTTACATACCAGCACCTCCATTTAACGATGGGTTACACATCTGTGAGGGTATCCACATCTCCCGACTGTCGAAGCATGGGCTGAAAATAATATACGTGGTGACTATCTTTTTGAAATATACAAACAATATAATGTCGTTATGCGGTGAGTGGGGTTTCATTTTTTTTCAAGACAGTGCATGTTATATGACCCGCGTCATACGAAATTTGGTCTAATGTCATTTGCGGCAAGCGCAGCTCCAGCCCAGTCTGCGCATCCCCACAGTATGGTCAGTAGCTACCATGTCAAAGGTTTGAGGGTCTCATTAGCGGGCAGGGTAGCTCCTGATCAGACTGCGCCGATGCGCAGGCTTGGATTGAGCTACGCTGTCGAATATGACTTAAGACCGATTTTCGCATGGCGCGGGTCATATCTTATAATAACTAGCACATTTAAACGATGCATTCTGGTTTGATACGTTTTTAAAGTAACAGTTGCCTTTTCCAAAGTACAACACGAATAATAGAATAAATGAATAACAAAATCGTTAAAATTAGCTACAGTTACGTGTCCGGCGGTTTATTGGGAAATTTCTGTACAATAAAATCGGGATTTTTTTTCTGTTGCACACGTGACAATTACCGATGTAATAAATACCACTTTAATGTAAGTTTCCGAGTGAAATGAGTTTTACATAAGTTGTACGCGATGATGTCAAGAATACCGCTATAGTATTATTGCAGAGGCAAAGGCAGACATTAATAAAACAATCTAACACCACTCGTAGCCATTTTTTCCAACTTATGATTAATTATTTTTTTTCTTTGTGATAGCTCTGCTATTTAGCCTCGAATTAATCTTAAACTACGGTGTTCCGTGAGTGCTACTCTTTCTTTCGAATTGTCGATTGTAATTATGGATAACAAGCAAGTTCTCAGATCACGATCTCACTCCTTCGTATCATGATCTCGCGTTATCACATCACGATCTCGCTCCTTCGTATCGTGATCTCGCGTCATCACATCACGATCTCGCATCTTCGTATCGTGATCTCGCGAAATCACATCAAGATCTCGCTCATTCGTTACGGGTCTTCGCGTTCTCACATCGTGGTCTCAATCACCGTCGTATCCTAGTCTCGCGTTCTCGCATCTTCATCTTGCTCTATCTGCCATCGCGTTGTCACCCTGTGATCTTAATCTTATTCGTATCGTAATTTCGCGTCCCAAATCGTAATCTCGATCATTTGTAACGGGTCTTCGCGTTCTTTCGCTTGTAAACCACATGCTGTTTAGGCGACCGTGCTGAAACACCACACCAAACTAATTCCCGTACCAAACTGATCCCCGTACCAAACTTATACCCGTACGTTCTCTGTCTGTGCTTGTCCGTCTCTGTCACGTCTATCTTGGTGTCAACATCTGAATATTTATCTCCGGCACTGTCTGGGGAACACAAAAACAAACCTGCCAAAAACTAATATTGTGCGCAAAGTACAAACAGATTCACAATAAAGGCAGAAGGTGGGGGAATCTTTCTGAAAATTACCGATGTGTATTTTGTTATTTAGATTGTTTGTAAGCAAATGTATCATTATCATTTTTTATTCATAAATAGTCACTTAGTACGATGCATGAACATAAAATACTCAAGCTGTATTGATGCCTATTATACCGGTAAGTGCGGTTGAAACGTCGTATTTGCACGTCGCCGAGTATTAATACATGCGGTGCTTTAAAATGCATTACCCAGTGAGGATGGGAAACGGCACATGTGCGCCAGACACACGAAGTCACAATACATGCAAATGAGCGCCAATATACTATGTTTTATTGAGGTTTCATTCTGAACAAACATTAAAGACAGTCGGTGTGGTGCGTCCATCCGTATGTCTGTAAGTTGATATTATTATCCTTAGTCATACTTAAAAAAAACTGTTTTCGAGACAAATTAACATACAATTAATTGAAAAAAAGACATAACAAACCAATATCAGTGTGCATTGTTTAGCCACTTAATATAGATTTTCATTTGAGCCTTTCATTCGTATAAATACATGTACATGAACATACATGTGCATATTTGAAAAAGACGTCAGTGACTGAATAATATGAATTATAATTTGCCCGAATCTCTAGTTAGCATAGCAGTTGCTGAACTAGAAGCGACAGTAACAACTCATAATTCTTCTTCCCCTCATCAAAACTTATAGCACGACAGTCTTATTCACTTTCTAACTTCCGCCTGAATGTATAATTAAACAATGAATGTCTTTTTATTCGGTTAAAACAGTGTTTTGCCGCTTAGAAACAACAGTTGATTTATGCTATGCGCGCCGCCGCATTACGGTGTCCGATACACGCGTTTGTTCACGCATTAAGAAGTTCTTTACGTCCTTGTGATACTATTTCGACTGTATTAATTTTTGAAACAGGAAAACAACAATCATAAATTGTGATATGCGTTAAGAGGCTTAATCACAGCGGAACAATCATAATTTCCATTGCAGAAAACTGTACTTAATCACAAAGCATAATGCGAATGCTAGCAATTGGAGTAATATTTTTCGCAGTCTTGAACACCTTGATTTGAACCACGGTATGTCTACCGTATGCAAAATGTGTCCTCTAGCACTAGACCAGCCTGCGCATCTGCGAATATCAAGTATACAGTCATGCGAGCTTTTATGGTATCATAGGTGGACAGGGTAGCTCCTGACCATTATGCGAGAGTGCGATGCCTGGTCTGGAGCTATTCTGGCCGCATATGGTTTAAGACCCATTGGGCTCTGACATACACCACATCTCCATGGCGGTGAAACAAGGACTGGAAATTGTGTTCAGAAAGGGATTATATGATTGATAATGCATTACATTCAACAGTATCATGAATAGTTTTTGGTTAAAAGTCTTCATAGTGTTTATATAAAAGATTCGAAATTTCACTCTTGATATATATAAAGGAGCAAACGGCAAGGACATTCTGCCTGTCAAGAACTATAAGAGCAACAATCTGAACTTTTCTTCACTATTTTAGTATGTGCATGATAAGCAAACAACGGATCTTTTGAACATATCTAATCATTCTAAACAGGTGCGAAATATAGAGCACGAAAAATCACGTCGACTTATATACTATTTCGAAGTAAAGCTAAAAGACAGACGAATATATTTTTTATAACATAAGAAGAGTCACAATCGGGAATTTTTCGCCGTTCTTCAAAACTGGAATTTTGACTTATCCGGAAATATGACTTAATATAATTTATGTCTTTATTTATTTGCATTCTTCGCGGAGGATCAGAGATATCAAACAAACACTTGAAAAAAAACAACATCTATTCGAGGTCCACTTAAAATGCCCCGTATCAATTTACGTTTACGCCACCAGTACTAAAAATGGAGATTGGGCCCAAAATATGTAATACATTACCTCTACCATGACTTCTGGTCAATAACGGATTTGATACATATGCACACTATTTGAGTCTTGCCTGATCGATTTCCTGCGGTGGCAATGTGGTACGCTAGTGGTGGCGGTCTGGCGCTCTTCCCTCAGCCAGTCCGGAAGTTGGCCCCAGTTGGAGCCCCGGGGTTGTGACCTATTGGTTGGGGTCAGGTGGTCCCGGCGGGGAGGGACGGGATCGCGCTCGAGACGAGACGGGACGTAGTTGCTGCCGAGATTGATGATAGACCAAATAAATAGAAATGTAGAAGCAATTGGAAATGAACTTTTTATGTATTTAAATTACTTTGAACTTTAAATATTACTTGTACACAGCTAAACATAAACTTGTGTCGCTGCACAGATGTAAATATTTTTCTTGTTTAGAACCTACATGAAGATTATTGTACTGCTATTTGTATGTGGCCAAAGGCATGGATTATGCCGATTTGCGTAATAAAGTGTGTACTTGAATAGCAATTCAATTAATACCTTTGTGTATCTGGATCGGGAAAGCTGTGTCGGTCGGCCATTAGTCACTTACGTCTGAATTGTTCGTAAGTCTTCGACAACTTGAGTAGTAAATAGAAAATACCAGGTATTATTGATTTCAATCACACAAACAAATAAGCGTGTTTGTATAAATGGCGTTGCTGTGTCCGTGAACAATCGTTGCTAGCGTCAATTTTTCGCTATGAACGTCATCTCCACCAACGTCATGACGTAAGTATGAACGTCATCTGCACCAAAGTCTTTACGTAAGAATGAACGTCATCTTCATCAAAGTCATGACGTGAGCATGACGGTCATCTGCTCCAACGTCATGACGAAAGCATGAACGTCATCTGCACCAACGTCATGTCGTAAGCATAAACGTCGTCTGCACCAACGTCATAATGTAAGCATGAATGTAATCTGAACCAACGTCATGACGTAAACATGAACGTCATCTGCACCAACTTCATGACGTAATCATGAACGTCATCTGCTCCAACGTCATGACGTAAGCATGAACGTCATATGCAACAACGTCATAACATAAGCAATCGACACGCTACATTCTGATTTCTTTATGCGACGTTTCCACTTTCATGCGATCCGACACGTGTGCCACAAATGGCGACGCGTAACTGCTCGTATTTCTCTGAAATTTCAGGTTTAGATAGTATATGATGGGTGACCTTACTTTATAACACGCTGCTCTGGTGCTCGATTGCAATATGTTCACGATTTGACAATTAAATGTGCCAAGTACTTACACTGTCAAATCTCCAGTTCAGATAAGATAGCAGACGGTCCGATAGGAATGATTCGATTTATTGCACGATTTGGTCTCGATTCGACACGATCGCCACGATAGTGTTCCCTGAAATAGTACGTGCAGGTACGATGTGATACGTTACCCTACGCGTATAAAAAAATCAATGCAAATTCGTTATTGACCTTAAGTCATGGTAGATGCAAAGTATTAATTATTTTTGGTTGGAAATTCCTTCTTAGTTCTGGTGGGCTTAAACGCATTTTACATGCATGAAGGTACATGTACATAAGTGGCACCAAGATAATGGGAACACAAATTTTAATTCTGCTAATTCTGATTCGTATTGTAATGTACATGTGCGAATCTAATATGTAATCAAAATTTCCCGAAACTATTATAACACATTATTGCTGCAATTTCGTCGTCTCTAAAATGCATAGTTTTTACCACGATATGGTTGTTTTTTACCAAACGGTCAATCAGTGTAACTGTCTACACCATACATGGGTGATGGAGGTGTTGGGCCACTACTGTTTCGTGCCAATGATATTTGTGTAGGGGGGNTATTTCAAATTACACTGTGTGAAACCTTTTACGAAGTCGAATGACTGCTCGGAGTGATTTATTTTATTCCTCTTGAAGTTTCCCATTATACATTATAAACACACAATCCAAAATACGTTTTGGATTCGTTCGATGCTTTTTAAAATAAATATTTTACTATTAAATAAACAACAACGTTCGAATTGTTGTCACTAAAAGTACGGAAAGCTGGTTCGGTAATAAATTTAAGTGATAGAACAAAATAAAGTGATATGTAATATAAACGATAACACATGGCTGAGCTGGGCCGGCCGTCTATAATCGGTCCTAGCCGCATAATGGCCCTCGGGCCGTTATGTCGGCAGGCGGGCCGATTATAGACGTCCGGCCCAGCTCAGCCGTCATCGTCGGACACCCCCGGACTATTCATTACATTACTCTCAATTCCTAGAAGCCGGCTGTTGGTAACGGAGATGCGGGTCTACAGCGTATTCCATGCGGATCAGTATGATGCGAATGAACACATTTCCTGGTATGGAAAACAAATATATTCCTCGGTAGGTGGAGCAGGAGTTGATAATGGTTTTATTGGGGAGCTTGACGAGGTTGCTCCGTTTCTACTCTGTTGGTATTATTTGTTATTCCCATATCTTCCTGAAGAGCGGGTAGAATAGCTCCCTCTGGTCTCGACGTTAGCCTTCTGCGCTTCTGCCGGTATGCTGTCAGACCCTGCAGCCTTGTCTTTATTCCATTGCTTAATGGCGCTTCGGCTCGCCTTCTTTGTGGGTGCGCAGCACTTGATTTACAGATCGTTTGAAGCTGGCGATATCTCCGTTGAACTCGCAGGAGCTGGACTGTTGAGTAGCTCCTGGAAATGCAACATCTTCTTCTGCCCGTCGTCGTCTGCTATCATTCCCCCGTTCTTGTCCCTTACTGGCTTCTCTGGCTTAGTATACTGTTTATAATGGAGTACATATCCTTTGTTCTGTTCCGTTGCACTGCCTCTTCTAATTGTGTTGCTAGCGTCTCTAGGTAGTGTCCCTTGTCTGCTCTTATACTTCGCTTTACGTTCCTATTCGCTTCTTTGTACTGTTCTAGTGCTTTTTGCTTTTTATGCTCTTGTTCTGCTGTTGTTGACACTTTCAATTTTGTTTTAACTTTCTGTATCGTCTCTGCTGATATCCACACGTAGATGTAAGACTTTGGGCTCAGTACTTTTTGGCATGTTGAAGTCAATGCTACTGTCACTTTCTGCCACTTCTGCTCTTTCGTCTCTTTATTAAGCAAGCTCCTTGGGCTTTGACCTTACCTTGTGCGAGAGAGTAATCTTAAACCATTCTTTCTTCCAGATGTCATGGAGCGTTGTAACGCTGTCGTTTCTGGACCCATCCCCTGCCCCACTCTTCTCCAGCTTCAGTGTCAATTATTCGTCAAGTCGATGGTAGTCTGAACGTCTGCTCCTCGCTCGACACGTTGACCCTGAAGAGAGTTGCCAAAAGATGCACAGATGGAATTAGGTATCTATTTCTTCATTAACAGGTCTGTTAAGACCCAAGCTGCCTTGTGTAAACGTCTGTGGTTGGCTCTGTCACTGGTGTCATCCATCTATGTTAGCCCTGGCAGTCCCATGATCTCCTGATATACTCGGTTGTCACTGCCTATCTTGGCGTTGAAGTCTCCCATTTACAAGATGGTGTTCCTATTTGAACTATCTTGTATGATGGGTGCCTGTCGTAAGCGTTGTCATTCTCGTCGTCTTCATTATCGTTCGTCGGGGCGTAGCACTGGATGATGTTCATGCTGAGCCTCTTCTTTGTATCGAAAGAGGCTGCCATGACCTTGGTCAGTGTGTCCCCCACCTTATAAGCCGACTTAGAAAGCATCGGCGCTACGCCCTGAATGTGTGCTGCTTCATCTTGCTCATGCCCCGAGATCAGCGGTAATTCACCGTTAGTCAGTAGCAGTAGTCACGAACCAGTCCATCTTTATGGGTTGCTTCCTAGGATGGTGAGCTTTAACGTCCTCATCTCTGCGTCCACTTTCACATTCTTCTCGGTATCGTATATTGCTCAGACATTCCATTTACCGATAGTGGGGCTGGTCCTGGTGATTGCGATAGTCTTCGGCCTGACCGCTTCCAGTTGGTTCTGTCTTTCAACGCCCGGCGTCATACTTCCTCCAGCTGGGGGTCCATCTTCTTCCAGGTCCGTGATGTCTGTTTTTATGCTGTTTGGCGTATGTAGCAATAAGGTTTTGACAGGGTATGGTACTAGCCCTACGCCCAACCATCCTCCTTTTACAATCGGGCTTAGGACCGTCCTTGGCGAAGTTTTCTGACTAAGAAAAATGTTAAAATTACTGGTTAATTAATGTGATTTCAACAATCAAAGTCGGTACAATAATAAAGCGTCTATAATGCTTTTCCTCATTCATTTGGAAAATACGTGAATAATAATAATATAAGACAGCGTTTATAATTCGCTGAGATTTATTAAATCATGCGTGGCGTTGTTGTGTCGCTCTAGATTGTGCTTCCAGAATACTAATCCAGATGAAGGCAACACATTTTCTTGTACATTTATCTTGCTAGTATAATTCATAAAGACTGTTCAAAACATGATAGATGTGTTAGTAAACATATTTAAAGACCCATTACTACTCAAAATCAACGAAAATTTCGTACACTATTTCGTAAAATAAGGTTAAACAATTCAAAATCAGTGTTCCTTATGTCAATTGCCGAAATTTCAACGCCAGATGTGGTCGGGTAACATAGATGTTGGTCGATACAAAATGCTCGTTTTTTTTTGCATATTTAAATCCATTTTAATTTCCCGCAACGATATCTTTTCATACGACAAATGAACACTAACATGGTACCATTTTAGTGTGTGTGTGTGTCGTATGAATAGGTATATTTGCGGGAAATTAAAATGGAATTAATTGTGTCACAAAAAAATAAAAACGTTCATTTTATATCAACAAACATCTATGTAACCAGACCACATATGAAATTTCGGCAATACCTATATGGAACACTGATTTTATTTTTATAACTTTATTTTACGAAATATTGTTCGAAAGTTTCGTTGATTTTGAGTAGTAATGGGTCTTTAATGAGATTGTTTTAAAAACCACTACATGTAAGTGTTACTAAATTATGGCATAAGGTGGCGCACGTTTATTTTCCGTATGTTGAATAAATTACTTTTCGGAAAAAAAAGAGAAAAAATCCTGAACAATTTTGACTACTATACTGAAAAAACTGAATTAGTTCCCTTTGTTTTATAATCTCCATTACAATTAATACGTTAATGTTTGCCATAAGGGCCAGTGGGCCTACTGGGTACACAATAAAGTTACTGTCGTGAATGTTTTTTGATATTGGTAAGTTACAGTTGGTGCATGTATTTTATTCAGGACATAACGGAGCTCATGTGTTGGAAGACTGGCCCATCCCTAGTCCAAATTATTACAGTAGACGTAATCTACCGATGTACATTGTATATCGACCTCATATTTATAAAGTAGCCCAACCCCAATTGCCACAGACCTGTGCGTGTTACTTTCATATTTCTCTAGTCTGTTTACCAGGCTGTAATTCCAATGTAATTGAAATGTATATAAACAATTATTTATCATGTTATACCTATATAATCTATGTGGTGTAAAGTGGAACCTGAAAGTTACAAGTGCTCGTGTCTATCACCACTTTTGTACCCCTCATTGAGAAAACAATCATCTTCTAGTATTAAAATGTCATAGAACATAATTTTTAATCAATTTTGAAAAATAAAGAAGAAGACATAAAACAGAAATATAAAAAGGTACTGTAGGGGTGGTCTCGCGGGCCTCGTCGCGAGGACCGGGATACCGAGCTCGGGAGGCCGCATGACCGCTAGGCTGATTCTCGTGGTGAACGGCAGCTGTAGCAGGGACTCGCTTATGGTAGGGTTGGTCTCGCGTGCTTAGTCGGGCTACCGAGCTCGCGAGGCTGATCACCGGGGACCAATGGGGACCGTTTGTCTCTGCCTGGGACCGGCGTACGAGGCGGTGGCTTCCGAAGGCCTGTTCTCCGCCGATAATCTATCGGTGGCTGCGATTTCCTCGTATCAGCAAGGATGACAGTCCAGATGATCGGGTAGAACCCCGTTTGGGACGGTATCTGATGATTGCGAAAGCATTCCTATATATATCAAGACGTGCCTAGTCTTCCGGGCAGTAGCTGATCGTCGCGGGCCGGTGTTAGAGAGAAGGGCTATAGGGCGCGTGTACAGCACGAGCAATGCAAGGGCCCGTCCAGCGGGGACGACCAGCCTGAGGAACCACTTGGCAAATGCAAGAAGCTCGGGCGCCGAAGCGGCTCGCAGTGGTCCCTATCTACGTAAGTACATAATCTACTTTACCTCTCAAAGTTAGGACCAACTAATTATATCTAAAGGGGTGCAACTTCTTCCATAACATAAACTTTCCGTTATACGCCGTAAATTTCCGTAGTCGTCCGTAGCATTTCGCAACGACTGTCAATTGACATAATTGCATCATGCATGATTGTATGTTGCTTTGTGCTTGAATGAAACTCACATCTTGCCATCGCGTAATTTATTCAACGCATCAAGGTTTGATTTCATTATGCACTGCGCCTATCGCATACGTCTCTCTGCACAAACCAACATACACACACCCAGCATGCAATTTACGAACACGAATATTGCGTCTGTACGCATGACTGATAAAATTAAGCCGACTGTACAAACAGTATACGCAATTGTATAAATTATTATTTCATTGATTTTCAAGTACATTATCCTATGAACTTTTATTCTAGTTTTTTATTCATAAACGTTTGCATTGTTAGTTATGTTTAAACGGCTATACAGACTACGTTATTTTTGGCTTTAAAAAAAGCATCCATATGTTGCTTTTCCAATTGTTTATTTGATTTGTAAGCATTCGCCATGTAAAAGGTATCCACGAGGTTGTCAGCAACAAATTCCTATTCTAACACCATGTACTATTGTGATAGAATTAAGTTCAGTTAACTTGTACCCGTGTAACTATTAAATATCAATACCTAACTTTCTATTGGGTCAAGAAAAACGTGTAATTTAACCCAAAGTAAATTATCAAGCGAACTTACATGGACCGGAACACAATTTTTTGTTTAATGATTAAGTCCAACAAGACAAAACAAATAAATGGTCGTTTGTTTGCATAAATATTTCAGGAAACGTACACGCATATCTTATGTTGAAACAAGTTCGTCTGCTTGACATATGGTTGTTCTTTAAACTGACCTAAATAAGTATGTCTGAACATAAGTATGTAATCTTTTCTTTGCCTGTCAATACAAAAACGTTATCAATGAGCATCCTCTAGTTAGCTGACTTGGCAAGTTTTCGTGCACTTAAAATGTTAGTTAAAGCGATATGATTCATAAATTATATTTTTTTGTTTCCAAGTTACATAAACCACTTTTGTTTTCAAACAAATATACATAGAAAGGCTTAGTTGGGCTACACATTTTACTTTGAAATGGCTTCAACTTATTAATAAGTAAATACATTATTATATTTAGATTAAGGTAAAGTTTTAATTCTCTCTCTTTAAAAAATGTTCTATGAAGTTTGTAGCCTGTAAATCCCGTTTAGACAATAATATACACACGCCCATATCTTAAATATAAATGGTGGCTAAATCCGGTATGTTTTACTGAAATTTTCATGGTATATTTGATGTTATCATTAATAATAATTATAAAACAGCGATCTTAACTTAAGCATTTAATGTAATATGTATTCTGCGTTCTCAGATGTGATTTCCACATTATTTTTTTTAGAAATCGTGGTAGGTTTTATTTTCTTACGCTATACTCTGATTACTTAGAACACGAGCGAAGCGAGCACGTGGACACAGTTAAAAGTTAATATATGTATATTTGAACATTTAAGTATAGTCCGTAATTTTTAAGAGGGAATTGTCTGTTAGTGCTTAGCGCGCCAAGCTTTGCTAATCAAAAGTCCTTCACTCATTAAATAACATATAACACTTCACTGTTTAGTTTTAACCAGTTTCAGTTTCAGTTTATTAGCAATCGGCAAAATATTTGCCTTTGGCCATTTACAAGTACATAAAACTTATGGCAAAGACAATCATATACATATATACAAATACAATTTCTATTTAAACTAATTTCATATACATATCACAAAGAACACAGCAGAATATTACATAACGATCAGAGAATAGTTAGGTTTTCAAGAGCATTTTGTCTTAAACAGAGAGATTCTTTAATATATTTTGCAAGATTATACATACATTTTTTACTTTTTGTTGACATTAATAAAATGAATTTTTGAACAGTAGGCCATGAACAATTTCCAATATATTTTGATCTTATACATCTATACTTTGAGCAACATAAAATGAAATGATATTCTGATTCTACAGCATTTTGATTACATAATTTGCACAATCTATTATCTCTTTCTATGTTATAATATCTTCCTACTTCTATCTCTAGACTATGGGAACATAATCGTATACTTGTCAATAATTTTCGTAACTTGTCATTAGTTATAACATCTAAATATTTTTCAAAACAAAATTCGGTTTTATATTTGCAATAACTATCAAGTTTTGACATTGCATTAATANCCAGTTTCAGTTTCAGTTTATTAGCAATCGGCAAAATATTTGCCTTTGGCCATTTACAAATACATAAAACTTATGGCAAAGACAATCATATACATATATACAAATACAATTTCTATTTAAACTAATTTCATATACATATAACAAAGAACACAACAGAATATTACATAACGATCAGAGAATAGTTAGGTTTTCAAGAGCATTTTGTCTTAAACAGAGAGATTCTTTAATATATTTTGCAAGATTATACATACATTTTTTACTTTTTGTTGACATTAATAAAATGAATTTTTGAACAGTAGGCCATGAACAATTTCCAATATATTTTGATCTTATACATCTATACTTTGAGCAACATAAAATGAAATGATATTCTGATTCTACAGCATTTTGATTACATAATTTGCACAATCTATTATCTCTTTCTATGTTATAATATCTTCCTACTTCTATCTCTAGACTATGGGAACATAATCGTATACTTGTCAATAATTTTCGTAACTTGTCATTAGTTATAACATCTAAATATTTTTCAAAACAAAATTCGGTTTTATATTTGCAATAACTATCAAGTTTTGACAATGCATTAATACTATCATGCCATTCCTGTACAAATTGATCTCTTATTCTTGATTTCAACAAACTATAATAGTACACGTTATGATCGAAAAATAATCTGATATGTGCATAGCCTAGATGATCAACAATGGAATTTATTCTACTTGCCCAACAAGGCGTATTGACATTATCGCATAGATCAATTTAGATGTAACCAATGTATATAACCTCGTTTGCATTGAAAGCCTACAACCTGTTGAAAACGCACGCGATAGTTGTTGCAAAAGTGTATACGTAATCATATTTGAGTACATTCGAATGTTGACTGAGCGAGTAGCGTTAAGGTATTCAATCATGTTTTGCACTTTCTGCCGACATCCGTTTTTTAATATGTTTTCGGAGAAGTCACGTCTGGTTTAAATTCATACGCGCATTGATATTAAATGAGTTCCCATAATTTGAAATTCGTTTGCTCACTGGATCATTATAAAGCGAACTTTATGTTTCTTTGAACCGTGAATCTGATAAAGTTTTAAACATAAACGGCTACACCAGTTTTATATCACACGCAGCCGTTCATGCCCAAACTGAGTTGCGAAATGGACGTCAAAGTGAAAATGTCGCTGTTGCTGTTGTTACCGCTGCTGATGTTGGTTTTGTATTCGGAAATCGTGTACGCAAAGGTAGTTGACCTGACTCACATTTACGGACCGGATGTGCTGTACCCACCCGTGGGGCCCGGGGGCACGTCTAAAATGTTTAATTTTACCATCATGCACCGCGGCTACGAACCATCGCTGGACGCCTGGTAAGTGGATGCTTTATAAAAGTGGTGATATATTGAGTCGCTTAATGGGAAAACTGGGCTTATTGCATGTGCGTAAAGTGTCGTCCCAGATAAGCCTGTGCAGACTGCATAGGCTAATCTGTGACGATATTTTACAAACATGCACTTAGTCAAGTTTTGACCGAACGAGGCTCATATGTAATGAAAATTGCAATATATTCAATTAATCCCTTTTGTAAAAATAATGAATTTCGACGTTGTATACGGATGAGAAAAACAAAAAAAATAACAATGTCAAACTTATAATTGTTATGTATTAAAAGTAATCGAAAATGTTCAATCAATACAGATTGGATTATAATTGATTAATGCGTTGTCCAAAATATTTCTATAAATAATTCCGCAATAACGGTGTAATATATTTTTAATTATGCAATGTATTTAATGTAGACTGCATTGCTCCTGCATAATTTGATGATAAAATTGAAATACGTATATGCTATACTAGGATTACTCACTTTTATATGGGTTTTAATGAAGACCAAAATGTTGCGTTAAACATTTTCGCCGAAAAAAACAACAACATTTTATTATGGTTTTGTGAAACGTTAGTGCTTTGTAACTTGGATGACAATATCGCACGATCTCGTCTTCTCATTCGTTTATTTTCGTTCATGGAAAGCGTTTGTTGATTCTGCAATGATATTCGTACACGTGTCTGTCTGCGATCGCAGCATAAACACACTCGACGATACTTAGGTATTTATTAACCCGCCCACGTTATTCAAAGTCCGTCAATCACCATTTGAAGTTTGTCAATGTTTGTTTTTCGTTTAAGATCGTGTATGACGAAGAAGGCCAGTAAATGACAACTATATCATTTTACTTAATACGCTTGAGTGACTTTATAGGTTTTGATAACTTCACTATAGTTTATAACTAACTGTTTTAGCAGAATTGTTCAAAAGTTAGTAAAATATTAAAAACACATAGATCTAATTCCTTTTAAGATAGATATAATAAATGACAACGATGCTGATTATTTTTTTGTTTCCGCTGTCTGTTAAGATGACTGTTATTTAGAACAAATTGTGTTTTATTTTTATTTAATCTAACGATAGCCATTTACCTCAAAATCAGCAAGTAATCTTTTTGTTTGTATATAAACTTAATTGAGTAGTTTGAAAATACCTACATTTTGTGTATCCGTCTTGGATAGACCAGACAAGGCAAGAGAAAGACAGGTGAAAACAAGATAAGACAAGAGAAAGACAAGTTAAAACAAGAGAAAGACAAGTTAAAACAAGATAAGACAAGAGAAAGCCAAGTTAAGACAAGAGAAAGACAAGTTAAAACAAGACAAAGAAAAGATTAAACAAGAGAAAGACGAGTTAAGACAAGAAAAGACAAGACAAAGAAACGTTACGACAAAATAAAACAAGTCATGACAAGATAATAAAAGAAAAAGGCACATTATCACCATTATTATGATCATCATCATCATCATCGGCAGCAGCTGCAGTAGTAACATAATGAAAATTATAATGGTCACCAGTATCATTATCTTAAGCATCATCATCATCAATCTTTACATTCCATTCATTATCATAACCACCACCTCCATCATCACTGTCATTCTCATAATCATCGTTATAACCATCATGATAATCACCATCAACCCAATCAACACCATCATCATCATGATTATCGTTTTTTTGCGTACATCGTGCATTTTGACAAAATCTCGAAAAACACCTCACGACCGATTCTCATAGAATTATATGCATACAAGTTTTGCCTTAAACTTATTTACATTCTTGTACTATTTAACAAAATAATGTTTTGGTTTTCTGCACACGTAGGCTAGCTGTTTTGAATCAAACTTAAAATACACATTGTTTCCTTTTTTAAACTGAAAAATGAGGGTTGAGGCTTCAGCTCCTGTTACATGCTAGAGCTTTTCTTTTCATGTTCCCAATACCTTTGACAAACACTCTTTTTAAGAGACCTGCTCACAGATTGGCAAAAAGCCTTTAAAAAAAAAGAAATGTAATATTTTCAAAATGTATGTATAAATATTTTCAAACAAGCAAAATAATACTCTGGTATGACAATGCTAGTATTGTTTCGTTAATGACTTATCGTCAATCCGAACAGATATAATAATAAAGTATCTGTTACACTTTTCCTTGACAATTTGTAAACAAAAAACTTATATTATTAATTGCGCAGTGTTGAAACTCAAAAGTCGCAGAGTGACTATGTAACACGTGTATGCTATATTCGACCCTAAAAAGCACACCTGCAAAATATCTCATAATCGTTTCATCGGTTTGACAGAACAACCTCTATGTCACATATGTGTCTTGTTCTGATAAAACTGGGCATAATGCTTGTGCGTAAATTGTCATCCCAGATTAGCCTGTGCAGTCTGCACAGGCTAATCAGGGACGACAATTTCCGCTTTTATGGAATTTTTTGTTTAAATGATGTCTCTGCTTAGCGAAAATCCAGTTTAGGCGGAAAGTGTCGTCCCGGATTAGCTTGTGCACAGGCTAATCTGGGATGACACTTTACGCACATGCATTTTGTCCAGTTTTCTCAGAACACGACACATATATTGTGATCATCATGATCATGATCATGCTTTTTTTAATGCAAAATTACATAACATAACATAACATAACATAATCTTTATTTGGCATACTATAGCACAACACAGACTTATAGACTTATTGAATTATAAATGTGGCGTGAAAAGTATATTAACATAGTACCATCAAACAGATTGACTGATGTCATCTAGAGAGACGGACGTGAAAACAACAAGTGTATCTTTTGTGTAATAAATACACCTTTAAATGAAGAAAAAAAACTTGCATTCTTAGATAATTAAAATACAAGATACTTATATTTTCGAGCAATTAAATATGTAATTGAAACTTCTTTGCAGAGTGAATACTGATGTTTAGGGGAATGAATACTGAGTAAAATGAACAAAAAGAGATTTGTGTTTTGGTTTGACATGGTTAATACGAGACTTAAACTTTCATGTATGTCTTCGTTTGTCCCAACAATACCAGAATATTCTTTGTAAGCGTATAAACTCTGTATTCCTTAACGTATGCATTGACCATTCTGAAGTTGGGAATATAAGCTCAGCAAATCATACATTAAACGACCAATGTCTTTCAATAGTGTTATTGAGAAAATAGCTTAAACAATGTTTCCAATCTACACACAGATTCAACCAGATAGTGTTTACATAAAGAGTTTCGCTCTGGATTTTGGCTGTGTATCGACAATAAACTAGACATCTTGATGGTTGAAATTGCACATTCGACTAAATAAAGATAAACTCTATAAAAAATACAAACCTCCTTCTTAAAAACAAAAACACTCAGCCAATTGGGGATTTGAACAGCTCTGTTTAGTTTTAAAGTCTGAATGACCCAGTGATAGCGCGTTGTGTGTTTCAAGTCAAGTGTTTAAATTCCGACGAAGGCATTTTCTTATTATGTAATTAATATTTAAGTTGCCAAATATTGTAGTTCTAAAAGTAAATGCATTACATGACATTTCAAAGAAATACCACAATCAATGAACAAGTCCTTTAAATAAGCATGTTAGGAGATAGCTAGAAACCATTCGGACATCTACCTGTTAAATGTCTTTTGGAATAGAATTCAAATGGTATTTCCATATTCCTGAATTAATTGTTTTTGTCTTCTCAAGCTAAAGTTAAATTGTTATCAGGCTGGAAATCAACTGGTTCGGCGTGTTCGAGCACGGAAGTACGCATGTTGACGCGCCTGCGCACTACAGCCAGGGTCGCGCGCATCTTCACGAGATCCCGCCGGAACAACTGGTGGGTCCCGGCGTTATGATTGACATCAAGGACAAGGCATCCAAGAATCCTGACTACCTGCTGACCACCGACGATATTCTTGTACGTATTATCTTTTAAACATATTGGTTTCTGATATCGTAGAAGTTTATGGAGGTAATATGTATGCATGCATCGAATGATGCATTTTTGGTTAACTTATTTAAAATAACAACATTTTCTGGTGATGAAATGTTTTCATTATCATCATTACCATCATCATTATCACCATTGGCGAAGTCATTATCATTTTATCGTTAAAATAACAATCGTTATTATTATCTTGTCATGTTTTCAACATAGTCATCATAATTATATACCAAATATATCGTATTTTAGTATATATCTCATGTTTAAACACTTATCCAAACGTGACTATTTGCGATATTTACATGGATCTAACCTGTTTGTAATATACGGATTATGATGATGACAATAATGAGGAGGAATGTGATAAACTGGCGACGAAGACGAAGATGATGAATATGATGATCATGATGATAATAATAAAGATCATGCTAAGATGAAACATGATAATGATTTTGTTTTTGATAATAATGATGATGGCGTCCAAGACGACTACGGCGAAGAGGATGGCGATGTTTGTTGTTGATGATGATGATTATGGTGATTATTAGGAGGACAAGGAGGAAATTTTGACTTTAATGTACTAGGTACACCGAGGTTGGGTTAAAACAGACGTGCGATTAATGCTATAATCTTGGCTAACTGTTTTCCGATTCACTGCCAATAGGCCTGGGAGAAGCAACACGGCAAGATACCCCAGGGTGGCATAGTGATGATGAACACTGGCAAGCACAAGCTATATCCGGACGCTAAGCGCTTCTACGGCACCGAGACGCCTGAGAATATGAGCAGCTACCATAACGCTGGCGTGGAGCAGTCAGCAGCACGGTGGCTCATGCATAACCGACAAATCAAAGGTGAGTTGTTTAGTATACTGTTAGGATTTCGGGGACCCATATGTATAGAACAAAATTAAAATAGACTTGGGCAGAAGGAAATATACTGTGAGCAGTTCGGGCATTGAAACAGATTCGGGGCTTCCGTATGTATAGAACAAACTTAAAATAGACTTGGACAGAAAAACATACACAAGTGTACTCAAAAAATATGTGTACTATAATATGTTAAAGGTCAATTTTGCTGTTGTAATTAAATGTGAATCATATTGTACATTTCGCCGATTGGTTATTTTTCAACAGTTCAGGCCTCATAATCACTATTATAACTTCGACTTAAGAATAACAAATAGACGTGTACTCTAGAAAAGTATTTAAGATGTCGTTCTCAATGAAAATGGTGTAATTATGTGTTAAACCAAGATATATTTGATAAATTATCATTTCAACCAATGAGCATGTATTTGGTCCAATTTTTTCGACGATGCACTTTTATGATGCTGATTGTCGCCGATGTTCGTTTTTGTGTTTAAGCCGAATGCTGAAAATATCGGTTTAAATAAATTATATATTCAGCTACATGTTAGTTTGAAACAAAAAAGTGTATCTTATTTTTAAATAGTGTGATTAAATATTAACAATCCAATCGCGCTTCAACAAAAAATAGATGTAGTAGGTAATATGTATGCCATTTCAAATGTGTTGATGAACTGAAAGCAAACATGGTCTGATATCTGGAATAAACTAGAACTGTCTATGTCGTGCCTGACATATTCCCGCATTCCGCTTTGTAAGAAGGCTAGATGCAAGATATTATCCGGACAAAATACAGGTACAACAATGAGCACAGAGCAATAACTCTCAAAATACTAAAGCAAGAGTTTTGGTTCTTGTGTGCTCCACAATCTCTCAGTGATATCTACCATATATCGGGGAAAGAATACATTTTAAAAATAAAGATCAATAATTCTTTAACTGTGGGAGCAAGAGTTATGACTCATGCGCACCGCACTTTTGTAAATAAGTCTTTCTCCCAATGACGTTTGAAGATGTTATCTTTGTTAGAAGTTAAAAATAAAAACATACAAAGGGCAGGGACTCTTACAAAATTATCAAAGCAAGAGTAACGTCTCTTGTGCACTGCTGTTTCCCGTAATTAGGTACATGCATATCTATATGTAAAGTTTACGAGAAATGCTTCGTGCAAGAAATCAAACGGTTGGACGAACTGCCAAACCTGAAAGCATAATACCAACCTTACAACTTCGTTGAGCGGGGAATACACAAATCTCATGTTCTATGTTTCACAGCTTTTGGAACAGATGCTCACAGCTGCGATCCAGGTCAGAACAACAACCGGAACCGATGTCACGAGGAATTCCTACCCAATGGAGTTATACTGCTTGAATTCGTGGCCAATTTGGACAGAATGCCGATTAATGATTCCACTATTTTTATTGGACCAATGAAAATGCGCGACGGCAGCGGCGGACCCTGCCGAATCCTTGCGATTTTCGGCGAACACATCGAAGGGGTTTCATTGGCTAGACAAACACAAGGGTCGTTGGCTGGATTGTTGTTGGTCGTTATTTTTAGCAGAGTTCTTAAAATATGCTAAACGTTTTAACAGAATGTTTAAAAGTTAAAAAATGCAAACGAGCTTCTTTAAACTTAATGTTAAACGTGTGTATGTGAAAGTCAAATTGAAAACAGATTATAATTAATACACGTATTTTTCATATTTGTTTCAAAGATATCGAGCTAAGAAATTATAAGAACAATTGGCTAGAATTAAGTGTATGGCAGGCATATTATGTTAGCCTGTGTCTCATCGAGTTTGTTTAAAACTTACTACCAAATATAGCAGTTTTATATAACTTGTTGTTGTTTGATTTTAGTCTATTTTCATGTACGTGCGTGATATTATGCTGTATTATAGGATCTTCATGTATGACTAAAGGTGGCACTGTATATATGAATACAAATGTATTGTAATAAAATATATGATTTAATCAATAAACAGTTTTAATTTATCTGTTGTTTTGGTGCACGTTTTGATTTCTCTTTCCATTATAAAAAGCTTAGCTGCCTGCTTGCATTTAAGCCAATTAGTCAATATTCATTAATAATCAAATGCGTGCTTCAAACAAGTAAACATTCGTGGTCTTTAAATCTTGACAATTCTTTTTATGGGAAAACCTGCCCTTGAAAATTCTAAGTTAGAGCTTAATTATTTGGTAGGACGTGGACCGGACAAGAAATAATACCATTTTATCATCAGGTCTTACAATATCTTCATGTCATTCGTAATAATCTTGTTAAACGTAGATCATTTATGAACGGTTACAAATAAATATTTATAATGGTCAAACTTTGTGTCAAATTGTATCAGAACGTACTGTATCAAGATATAGCCCCCAAAACAGAATGTAAATCTAAATGTTATTAGAATCTATTAATATATGAACAAAGAAATAGCAATTAAACAAGTAAATTCTTTCATTCATTCTGGTAGCATGTAATTTCCAATACTTCGGACAATGAGCCTGCAACAAAATAACCATTTGTTATATTGATACACATATCATGCGTGTAATTTCCAATACTTCGGCAAATGAGCTTGCAACAAAAAAAATACAAACATTTTTCAATAATGTATGCACACAAAATAACGCTTACAAATTCATATCAACATCAACAACGAATATGGGCAAAATATCTTAAGAAATAAATGACGTTTTGACAATACATTGCGTAATTAATTTCCGTATTTATCTATTTTTACTACCATGTTATTACTAATAGTTATTATATCGCGATAAGATCTCTGGTATTGTAACCGATGACCTAATTTGTTAAGTCATTTGTCAATTAAAAGAAACAAAAGGTAAACGTGAGTACCCGGAATACCTCGAGGAAAAACATTTTGAATGTAACATGTCATAAATCTATTAACCCTTTGCATGCTGGGAAATTTGTCGTCTGCTAAAATGTCGTCTGCTCAATTTGTAAAATTACCATTTTCTTCGATTTTTTTTCTCCAAAGAATACTATCAGAATAACAAATAGTTTGGATCCTGATGAGACGCCACGTTTTGTGGCGTCTCATCTGGATCCAAACTGTTTGCAAAGGCCTTCAAAATTCGGTTCCAGCACTGAAAGAGTTAACAAGTGCTAATTTCTTTCTGTAAGCGAATTAAAACATAGTGAACTAAGTCGATTAACATGCTATCGCTGCATAAAAAACTATACGATTAATTGTAATAAATTTTTATTTATTTGTTCGAATTCAATCATTTAGTTGGGCCCAACAGATTTCCATAAGAAACGATTTCTGCAACGTTATTTGTTTTTAGTATTTGTTGTCCGGCGCTTTAAAAGATGATGAGCCGCGTCATGCGAAAATGGCTCTTATGCAATTGCGCAGTGTGGTCAGGGGCTACCCTGACCGCTATAAATTCACGCAATTTTCGTGATCTCATTAGCGGACAGGGTATCTTCTATCCAGACCGTGTTATTTTGTGGTCTTATAATAGGTCATATACCAAAGTTTAAACACATGATAATTTTGCATATACACTGTGTGAGAAATATCTATGCATGCAAAAAACTGATTAAAAAGAACAACGAAAAAGAAAAGAACTAACACTTACGGATTCAGATTAATACATAACTTTGGCGTTTTATAATTCCTACATTGCAGTCGGTAAAAGTTACGTACGAATTTAATTAAAAATGTTGCAGGAGAAGTTAATCGAGTCTATAGTGTCATTTGCAAAGTTAGTTACCTTCGTTTCTTATATTTACCAACAACAATCCCACTTATTGGCCTTTATCGATGAGCCTTTATATTGCTTCATTACGTTCAGTCTATTTTTTTTTTAAAGAAAATACGCTTAATGACCGAATAACATTGTTTATCCTTGTACATGTATGTGAATAAAAACAAATAAAAAATGTCAATATGCTTTGTCAACATTTATATATATTAAATATTATATATTATATATTATACATATATTAAACCTAAACATGTCAATCTATGATCTTTTTATTATCCTGATAATTTACTTTTTGGTTAAGTATAATTATAGTGTGTTTCACATTTAATATGTGTGCGAATTTTATTTGTTAAAAACTAACACCTTTATTTCTTAAAAAAAAATAGGATTTTGCAGCAATTATTATCATTTACATCATTGAGGCCAAAATACATAAACGCATTAAATCGGTCAAACTTTTTTGATTTGTTAATTATTAACTTTTGTTTCTATACTCACGATACATACTCTGCAGTTAATTGTTCAGAATAAGGGTAAAGAAAAGAATATTTTCCTTTTAGACCAAATTATTTCGACAATTATATAATGTATTTCAAACATCGGAAAATGATTGCACGGAATTTAAGGTATTTTATTTTACCAATAAATAATCAACAACATTATACTTATTTTATTGTTTTAATTCTGTTCTCTGTCTTCTATACTAGACATAATAAACTCATTTTTACGATTATGTCGTTGAGGTTCACTAGTCATAACTTTATGTGTCTAGTTTTTACATGAAATATAACTTGGATATCCTATTGACGTTTGAAGCTATGTTATTTACATTTGACTCACCTATGTATATACGTAAACGACATGATCACTCCTTTATTATACAACACATTCGTATTAGTCATTAAATTAAGTGTATATTGATTAAAATTTTCCTGGTAGTAAAACAATGTAAATAAACGAAAAAACGGAAGGATGATTGTATGAACAAACAAATTGAATGATTGAACGAAACAAATACATAAATTGATTTAATGGTGGTTGCACTAAGCGACATAAATATTTTATTATATTTTTTTAATAAAACTTTATTATTTTAATGTGAAGGTAAACATATCTTTTTAAATCATACTTTGCAAAGCCACCACATATGAGCCTCGTTTTGTGAAAACTGGGCTTAATACANACGAATTTCATAAAATGCAGCAAAGACAAGTTAGCGCTGGTTAAAGCCGATGCCGACACTTTTACTCGTATTTGTAAGGAAACAAAATTGTGTCTTTGTGTCGTATGAACGAATCTGCACTAAAACTAAATTTAGATTCACATTGTACATGTATTATATATATGCTGGCTTATTTGACTTCCAGTCATTTAAGATTTCAGATTTAAATATCTGGCTTATTTCGCATTTTTCGACACATGTTCTTCTTAACTTTTATTTTAATTTATATTGAAATATATGTATACTAATTTTTAACACATTTAAAAAAAAATCATAAATATTTGACAAAATCGTACAGTCCCGCTTTAAGGACGGTATACAGTCGTCTTATCGTCTGTCCGGCCTTCCGTCCAACCATCCGATCCGTTTACTTCAACAGATCATTTTTCAGGCCTTACTTGCGATCGTCCTATACTTCATTTACATCTTCAGTACCTACAGAATACGTCAAATATACCTGTGCATTTACATGCTTGTTCTATGTGTTATGTCTGAATTTAGATTTAATCGTATGTTGCCTGACCTTTCCTATTCTATACATGTACATATGCACAGGCCATAATTCAAAGAAACATTATAGAAAGATTTATCATTCAAACAATTTGGGAACTAAACATCTTGACTTCATTTCCCTACCATTAATACTCGCAATAACTGGTTCATTATTGTCAAAATAATTAAATAGATATTACCAACAACTGAACTCATTTGTAAACATTGTTTTGCTTTGATGAAACTTTCTAAATTGAAACATAATTGTGGAGCGTCGTGAGAAAACCGGGCAAAATACTTGTGCGTAAAGTGTAATCCCAGATTAGCCTGTGCAGTCCGCACAGGCTAATCAGGGATTACACTTTCCGCCTAAACTGGATTTTCGCTAAGCAGAGAAATCATTTAAACAATAAATACCATAAAAGCGGAAATTGTCGTCCCTGATTAGCCTGTGCGGATTGCACAGGCTAATCTGGGATGACAATTTACAAACAAGCATTTTGCCCGGTTTTCTTACGACGCTCCACATATATTAATTGTTTACGGAAAGGACTACACCATACACAGTAAAACATGTAATACGAATTAAGCTACGATAATGGTAGCACGTAATGCAATTTGCAAATACCGAACTGCAGATATGTAAGTGAAACAATAAACCAACCAACGTTATTTGACTAAGGCAACATATTTATGAATTGCACAAGCTTTTTTAAACGTTCAAGCTCAAGCTTTGTGAACAAACAGGCAATCATAATTTAAATATACACGTGCGAAACAGTTCTATTAAAATTAATCTATCAATTAACGCAAACACTGAAGGTGTATTCTTTGAAGGTGGTGTATTACATCTACTCACATAAGACCATTTACAACATAGGCATTTATTACGGACATGTTCGAGCACCCGTTATTAATTGCTGTTCAAGTTGCGTAAACACGAACATTAGGGAATACACGATGTTGCGTAATTTGTTAGGAACATCCGTCAAAACGTCCAGTTCACTTCTTTTAAACTTTAATCGTTGCAAATTAAATTTACTGTATACATGTTCCCGAACGCTCGACAGAAGATACATGCTTACTTTCTTGACATGTTGATAGATCGAAGTTTCAACACGAGTCGATGTAAATGAAAATTTTGAATCCCGGGGGCAATTTTCTATTTTAATTTTCAAAAGTCACTTCCGACTGACGAATACATCATAAGACAACGTGTGATACTCATCCATTCGTATTCGTTGACATCGAGAGGCGTGGCGTGCAGATATCCTGTGAAGTTGCCATCCTTTGTTTAAAAGGGGCGACTCCTTTCCAGAGGGAGTCAGAAAGAACATACATTTCGATCAGCAAACAGTATAGCTTTTTTATTAAGATAAGGGAATAAACAAACTACTTGAATAATTATCGTGTTAAAATAACATTACCGTTTTGAGAAAACTCACACGTAACTTAGCAAACAACGCAAGAGAAATGTGGATCGTAGGAGCAGTAATAGTCGGTAAGTATTCAATTCTTTTTCATGTGTATTGTATAAACCTAATTTATTACCGAATATACTGAAAATATAAACTTTTTTCAAGTAATGTAATACACAAGTCGTGATATTTTAATAAATAAAAACTAATAATTGTAAAAAATACGTTATTTTAGAACTTTTCTGTTTTCGTCATTCGTGGTTTACAGTCCCTTTAAAACCTCTTCCTAAATGTTTAACTTAAGCACATACATTTATTAAATTTATCAAGAAACAAGTATTTATCGCTTATTGGGTAGGGAAGCTCTTTCTGCAGAACGATTTCGGGAAATATAATTTTTTGTTGTTGTAATAATGCATTCTTAAAACTTCATTCAACGGAGAGTTCAGATGGATTAAAATGTTTATTACAATGAATGTGAATGGTAACTTTCATGAAAAGAGGCGATTGATTGCAAGCATTTTTGAATCCGCGTTTGTTTCATCGTTTTCTCTTTGAATAACATAAATCTTTAATGTGTGTAATGGGTTGTCTGCTTAACAAAATCAACCATAAACATTTAGCTTTGGACATGGTAACACTTTTTTTCGTTTACAATTAAAACACATAGCTACTGTTTTCTGAACATGCTTTTAAATAAACGTTACGGAACTTTCATATGAAATTCGTAAAAAAGAATATAAGTCGCAATATTGTTTCAAAATGGCGTCAAAATCAGTTTGGCTAAGAGTTTATGACGTACATGCGCATGCGCGGATTACTACGTGCTTGCCTTCGGGATATTTCCGATTTCCGCCTTACAATAAAGACTGATCCTGTTTGTTTGATCGTGAGTCATCTTTATAAGAAAAAACACACACGAAAACTTTTGTGCACGATGGGCTGTAAATTGTCAATGAAAAGAATGTTGAAAGACCTGGTAACATATTAATGGAATAAAAATTTACATATTTATAACAGAGCTCTTTTAACAAGAAATACAGTTGTAATTACTGGAGACCTGGCTACCATTCACAAATGCAAATTCAAGACCTTTTGTGACACACGCTTATCGATGCTTAAAAAAAGCTTTTAGAGGTCCTGTGGTACGAATGTAACTATACAATTCTTGCTTTGCCTTTGAACTTACGTCATTTACTACAATACCTCGAACAATTAGACAAATAGCAAGAGTCTTGGGTCGTTGGTCTGTTTCATGAAGTAAAAAACCTAAAGTTCCTGGTGACTTTAGGAAGATGTAGGAATCGAACCGAGACAAGCACTCACTATAAACACTACATTATCAATACTTAAAAAGACATTTTCTGATATGAACTCCATTTCGAAAAAGTAACTTGTTTTTAACAATTTTGTTTCATCATTTGTAGTACTTGCAATAAGCGTACCCACGCATGCGCAGACACCCTCGCGATGCGTCCAGATGTTCGACCAGGGATTCCGGAAGTGCTTTCGGGATCTCGGGGGGTTTGAGCTTGACATCGTGTTCTCCCTGGTGACCAACGAAACGAGCGGACGTCTGCCACCGAACCTCGCCCCCCAGAAGGCCAATCTCATACAGATGTTGTGCGCGTAAGTTAACAATAGAACAAGGGCAAATTTTGTATTAAGAAAGACAACTCACGTTTTCTAAATAACAATTTTCCCAGTTGACTCCCCTGTCAATTTTATATTGCTGAATCCTATAAACTAATTAATCACGCATTTGTTTCTCAACAGAAACCGCCAGCAAGTAGGCCAGTGTGTTGCCCCGCTGGTTACAGCCCCGGACGCGTCATGCAAACAGACGGACATTGGCATGATGGACGGAACCATTAACTCCATGGTCAGCGGCATCGCCAACCTGTGTGGAGCACGTAAGTAGTTCCGAATTTGTGTCTCTGTTTTACATATTCTTCGGGTTCATTCGGTAGATTTCGTCAACGCCGGTAAAGTTCTTGGAATCATTCGGTAGTTATCGACAGTGTTCGTACAGCGATCTATAATATTCGGAGCTGTTTATAAATTTCGGATGGGAGCGTTATCCACGTTATAAATGGCTGATTGATAAAACATGGTAGCGTTATAATTAGTTAATATTGTCAAAAGGAACGATTATAAACATGATCAGCAAGAATGTAAATTGTTACGAATTAAAAAAAAAACAACAACACCTCGCTATTCAACATTTCAACGACTTTTAGTCTAACGTAAATTTATATGTAAAATAAAACGAAAAAAAAAGCAAAATAATCATTGCATTTGTTGATTATCGTCTATGTGTCGGTATGACGCCTAGAAAGAATTAATTACAATCCGCCTCGCTGCTACAGCTTATGGTAAGATGACACATTTACAAATTGGGTCAGATTGAAAATAACATACCTCGTTTATGTTAACGTAATTTCTTATTGCCGCACTTACTAACGTACCCATGTATAACTCCTTAAAGCGAATGAAGGCTCCGCGTGTATGAAGAACTTCGACACTGGGTTCCGGAAGTGCCTTAGCCTGCAGCAGATTAACCCCGACAACTTCTTCATGCTCCTCGCCGATCAGCCACTTCCGGCGGGAGTCAACAAGGAGCAACTGAAAACACTGTCATGCAGGTAAAAAAAAGTTGCCTCAAAATGGTCACTACTTGCCTTTGTCGCACCCATCCTCCCCTACCCTTGTTGCCCCTATGCTTGTTACACCTCCTGTCCTAAAGTTTAACTAAAACCTTGCGAGTTTGTGATTCTCGGAGAATTTATAATTGTCATTTGTTGAAGCTTGACCGGTGTTCCAAAGTTCCTTACATATACGAGCATTATTATTATATTTACGCGGCTGTAAACATATCATCATAACACTGTGATACTGAGACGCCACTAGTTGTACCATATGAATTCCCTTTCTTACAACGACAACACTCCGTAATGTATTATTCCCCTTTCCCACGGTGACGGCCATGTATAACACATTCTCACAACGACACAACTCTGTCACATTTTACCTCCACTTCAAATCGTATACTACACGACAACAAGTTTTTACAACGTATGCTATAAAACCTCCCTTTCTTACGGCGGACCATAACACGCTTCTACCCTTTCAAAAAGCTTCAATACTCGATTACCTTAACCCTACTCTTAACATTATTTTCCTTTCTTACAGCGTGCACTACAGTATCTCCCTTTTTTACAGTAATTACTACTAACCTCCCTTTCTTACGGCATTTACCTCATTAACTCCCTTTCTCACTACGTACAATAAGACATTACCTCCATTTTATAGTGTACTATAACACATTACTTCCCTTTCTTACAGCGACACCACGAGGCGTAACATGCTCAAGTGTTCCACGGACAACCTGTCCGGTATCCAGGCAGACTGCAAGCCCCAGGAGACCATCATGGTGGGAACCACCCTGCAGAATATGATGGGCGCTTACGAGGGAGTCTGTAAGTATTCCATTCATCTTTGTCCAATATTATCAGATACATGCCTATTATAATAACAATTCCGCACTCTCAAGTCTAACGAATAAGACACATGCCGAAATTAAAGTGAGCCTTTCCTTAAATAAAATGGAACACATTCTTATATGCCGGTATGGATACCCACCCAGCAGCTAGTTAAATCGAGGGGTCCCGTGTGCCTTCTTGGCAAGCGCTTTGTCTACAAGGATAGGACTCGGTAATTAAGATGTTCATCCGTAAAGGTGCATCCTAAGATAGACTGGCTGGCACTTTTGTGAGAGGGGTGACATTTTAATAAACGTTCACTTAAACTTTAGTTGTATTGGCCAACATTTGTTTGTGCATTTGAGCCTTAATTTTCATCGTTTCAATTGTAAAGATTAAACGACCAATACGTTCGTTGTTAGGGGTGAGCCTGGCAATGTCTATTCAGCATCCCCACACACCTCAAAAGAGCAAAAGCGCATCAAATACACCACACATATCTTATTAAACGCCATTTGTGTTAAAACCTTCTTCATACAACGCACCACCGCACCAGACCAAGCCCAACTAAATCTCAAACGCCCTAATATTATAATCCCCGTCCCTACCAGGTACCGGTAAATCTATCAACCCCGACCAGTGCATGTCCGCGTTCGAGGAGGGGATGAACCAGTGCGCCAAGAAGACACTGAACATGGAAATGAAAATGATCATCATGGTGCTCCAGGGCCAGACACTTCCGGCCGGCCAAGACAAGGACACCCTTAAGAAGACCATCTGCAGGTAAGAGTCGCCATTTTGATTTTGAGTTTTAATTTGTTGACAAGGGAGCAAACATGTGTTTTAAGTGTGTTTTCGGTAAGGGATACAAACGTTTGCTTTTGCATTTTAAAGTGAGACAATCATTTGTATTGAGAATAGTTTTGTAAAGGGAGGCAAACGTTTCTCCATCTCTGCAAGAGACGAATCAGAATTCTGAGAGGAATTAAACTTGATAACGATTTTTTTTCATTTAACAGTTTAAAATGGTAAATAGTAATAGAAGCAAACATTTGCAGATGGTGTTAATTTGCATTGTTATATCATTTTAAAATATTGTATTTATGATACATTTGGTAAACACGGGTCTATGGCTATGGACAATCACTTGTCGGTCTGATGTTCTCTTTTGCAATTACCCACGCTATGTATTCGTACTATTTAATTATTCAATAATGATAGTCAAGTCAACATTTGTTTTGTACCCCATGTCGAATATACTTTTATCCAATATAGTTAATGCGTGCATTTGTCTTACTTTAATGTCATTTTATGTGCAATTGTTGTTGTTAGATTTATTTCTTCCATTCTTCGTATATTACCGTCGTTTTTCTGCTCTGTTATGACACGCCACATGTATTTAACGTCGTTTTTCTGTCCTGTGCTAAACATCGACACAATAATTCCAGGTCATTTTTCTGCAATTTCCATCAAAAGTGCCATATGTATGCCCGTCATTTTTCTGCCCTACCATGAGAATCCCAAAATGGTTCCACTTCGTTTTTCTGCCCTGCAATTTAGATCGCCATATTCATTCCACGTCGTTTTTCTGCCCTGTCAATAACGTCGCGTTATTAATTCAGCGTCGTTTTTCTGCCCTATCATTAACATCGATACATGTGTTCCACGTCTTAAATGTATTCCTACTACTATTTCAATTTACATATACATACATAAATTATACTACCTTCCGTTGTATTCTAGGGTAAAACCCGCTCTTACATGCTAATTTCCCCTTTCCCCGCACTGTGTCATCATTGCACGCTTTGCTTCACCCTTCTCGCTCCCCCGTAAACAGGAAATGGACCGACCTCGAAAACTGCGGAAAGACCGTCGTCATGAGCGGCGCCGACGCGTGTGGACGCAGCCAGATGCTTATGGTAGAGGCATCGTTCGTGAATATGATGATCACGACCGGAACAACCTGCGGAGACAGCAGTGAGTTTTTTTCTCCCGTCACGTGACCCGGTTTTAAATCGGTTTCGACCAATCAGGAGTCATATTGGGACACACACGCTACTGGGCTTGTAACGTTGTTCTGTTTCGGAATAATTTAGTGCTTGTAAATCAGTGGTGTGCATACGACAAGAATTATTGTAAAATACTTATAATTTTCGTTATTTGAATATTGTGCTCGTGCACAAATGTACGAAATAAATTTTCCGATATCGCAATAGTTCGAAATAGTTTACCAAGCTGTTTTGTGGCTTGTGTGTCCTGATTGTTCAGTGAAGGTCAATAAATGAAGGTCTAAAAGAGATTTTCCGTAGAAGTCCATTAACAAATTAAGAACATATATATGTTTTTAGCAAATGGAAACCACTGGAAACATGTGGCAAAGATACCATTATCAACGCGGGTTGTGCTAGGCAACAGTTGCTAGGCGTAGAGGCACAATTCGCTCGTATGGTCATCTCAACGGCAACGGCGTGCGGTGACAACAGTAAGACGCGCATCTGGCACACGCATGCGCGCACATGCGCTCTCGATTTAATGGTCGCGTTAATTTTGCTGCTTGGTGTGTTTTTTGATCATGCACGAAGCTTTTCGCACACTTTTAATATTCCCGATGACAGTATTATTACCATACATTTAAATATGTGACAACATTCTCGAGTCCAACAGCTGTATGCCAAAATGACAATCATCTCCGGCATATTTTTCTTTATATAATTTCAGTTTGCTTTATTGCATTTGAAAGATTCTGATAAATTAATTATTTACTGCTATGGAAAGGGGTATGCTCACTTTTGTATAAGGATATTGGCAAGTGTAATTGTTAAATAAGTATTATTCTTGTACGCTTGCTTCAAAGAGTATCCACATGCCGCTGTTCCGCACGCTGACTTATACCATACTTTATTACTTTTCTTTATATTCTCATTATAAAATAAATATAATTATTATATTACACATAAGCTTTTTAATTTCTGATTACACCTTACATAATAATGAATATTTGAGATTTACTGAGAAACCTATGATAAGATTTCGCAAAGGTAAATATTTATTTTAAATGGGCTTCCAATTTATCAATATAGACACATATTAATGTTGCATGCTATTTCTAAAAACATACGAATATACGTTTATTTTTTTATTTTGTTTATATAGTTTCAAGACGTGTTTAAGTAGATAAATACAAATTAAAACATGCATTAAAACAACAATCATCAACATGTTTAAAAATCACAACCTTACAGCGTGCAATATATTACCGGAAGCTCCCCCCTTTTGTAGCACTTCCGGGCGCATGCCTTCTGACACTCCAGAAACAGTTCGGCACATGCTTCGCCAAGGTGGGCCTCAGTCCGGAAATCTACCTGTCCAACGACACCGACCACAAGGGGGCGCTCATCGGAGCTAACACAAAGGAAGCGGAAGTCTACTGCAGGTATGTGTTGAATGAGTCATCTTTTCAAGAGAATCAAGAGGAGTTAACTCTTTCAGTGCTGGAACCGAATTTTGAATGCCTTTGCAAACAGTTAGGATCCAGATGAGACGCCACAGAACTGTTTGCTATTCTGATAGTATTCTTTGAAAAATAAAATCGAAGAAAATGCAGCAGACGACATTTTAGCAGACAACAATTTTCTCAGCATGCAAAGGGTTAAGCAAGACAATTTAATATTCAAGAGTGTGAGGTTATTGCAAGGTTTTATGTCTAAAAGTGCAGATACAGTTATTTTAAACAGGTCTTCAAGTATATACTTTTTAACTACATGAAGGTCTTTTCAAGGCATTGTCATTGTTACAATAAACGTTTCAAGTCAGTTGATGCATAACCACCATACGTTAACTATGCTATGTACATGGTTTTACACGCGTCACAGCACAATAAAAATCATACGTTACGTTATACAGTTGGCCTTTGAAGAATGTTTAATATGCACTGCTCATAGTCATTAATACGTTTATCCGAAGTTAATTTTCAGTGAAATTAGCAAAATCTTGAGCCGCATGCCAAATAAAATCAAATATTGTGCACACTATTAAAAGGCGGTTAAAGTTTGTTTTCAAATCCCAAAATACCGTTCTGAAAGTAAGATTTTGCAGAAGCTAGAGCGAGGAAAGGTTAAAGCTCCTATCAAATAAATGTTACTTTAAAACAAGAACTTTGAGTTAAAAAAATTGATTCGTAAATCATTAGATTAAGGCGATTACGATGACCAAAAATGGAATCGAATTATTGGCGCATTCTGTTTATGTGAATGTTATATAATGTACATTTTTAGAAACATGTTTGTTTATGTATATGTTATTGATATTCACCACGTGCGTTTTGCAGCAAGAAGCACGATCTGTTCACATGCATGAACGAGATCGTTCAGACGTGCCCCGGGGCAGAGCAGACCCTCTCTCTGACCGGCTTCGATCTTCACGGCATGGAGCGTGCAGTCGGCATCCTGTGTCACAACATCCCAGGTAGGTTCCTCTCCTCCCGGAAGTGGTCTTCAAGCATGCGCAGTGCGCCGCTTTCGTTTCGTCATCTAGTGAATTGTTTGCAGTTCTCAAGTCATATCCAGGAAATATAAACTCCCAATCTTTTTCTAGCATATTCATTTCATTAATTGTCAGACTATTATCACACTACTTTCTAAACTGTCCATTCGGTGTGATTAACTCTAAAAAACTTTATTAATTGCCAATTTGCCATCCCATTGACCCCCCCCCCGTTTTAAAATCCCAATTTGGAGTATCAATCTCAAAATCGTCATTCAATGCATTTAATAACCCCATTAACCCCATTCCTCCTAGTAAAAATCCCGATTCCGCGTGAACTCTTATCAATATTAATTGATTGCCCGCTGACCGATAACCGCCCCATTATCTTGTCCCCACAGACTACCTCGCTGGGCTGGACTGCTTCGCCAAACCCACCGACGCCGCCAAGCAATGCATGGAGGAGATGACCATGGCCATCACGGACCTGTCCACAAAACAGATCACGCAGGCGCTTAACATGGACACCTTCTTTACGGACTTCTGCACGTGAGTACCCTTCATGATTTGATATCATACATCGTAACAGAAGACACAGATACATGTAATACAGTTAAGTGTATTTAAATCCACCCACATTGTTAATACGAGCGGGGCCATAGGTTAATATCTTCTTATGCGTCTACACTTACGTACTGTTTATGGAATTCCGGAAGATTGTATAGTTATGCAAATAAACCGTTTTTTAACTTAAAATTAAATTATTATTTTTTCACCTAACTGCGTTATTTAAGTCAATAATTTCCGTTAATCCTAAACAGTATGTTTCACTTTTTTTTTGTTGCGGCTCTCTTACATCGTTAAATTGTGTTAATGTTTATTTAGTTCACACATTTTACAAACAAAGCTGTGCGATTTAGTTTAGTAGACGTATTTATTTTAGCTCGATTGCTTAGAAAGCCTATGCGATTTGATCTAGAACAATCGTAAATGTGTTGTTGTTTCGTTGTTTTACCTATAATTGTTTCAAAGATTTAATCTCGTGTCACGTGGTGTCATTCGGACTATAAGTATACCCCCAAATGTTTTACGCTTGCCTACATTTTACGGCATACACGGTGTCGCGTATGACTTGTTATGTGGGGGAACACATCATAATAAAACTCACGTGTCGAGTGGTGTTCTTTAGGGCACGCGTCAATCACGTGGCTTGCGACGGCGCCGCTTGGCCCTCGTGCAAAAAGTCCGCGGTTGCGCTGAAGAACGAGTTTGAGTGTCAGCTGATCCCGTCCCGGTGTTTCAACTCGCACAAGGACAGCATCGACACCATCTGTCCTACCACAGGTTTGAAACACTTTCACTCACTCTCTCATATATGAATCTCTCTCAGGGAAAACCGGGCTTAATGCATGTGCGTAAAGTGTCGTCGCAGATCAGCCTGTGCAGTCCGCAAATACTTATCGAGGACAATACTTTCTACTTTTATGGATTTTTTTGTTTTAAGGAAATTTCTTGTTAACGAAAATCTAGTTTAGGCGGAAATTGTCGTCCCTGATTAGCCTGTGCGGACTGCACAGGCTAGACTGCACAGGCTAATATGGGACGACACTTTACGCTCATTCATGAAGCCCCGTTTCCCAGAGCGAGTTTCATATAGTAATTATCACTATTTTTGTTCAAATGTCATAAAGAAGGTATTTCTTTATACCGATGTAAAATGCGATTATCCATTATCCGTATAATGGTATTTTCAGGTAATCGAATCTTTCCTTATCCATACAAAACATCTTTGAGTATCGAAAAGAATGGATAGTGCTTTAACCCTTTGCATGCTTGGAAATTTGTCGTCTGCTAAAATGTCGTCTGCTGAATTTATAAAATTAGCATTTTCTTTGATTTTTTTTTCTAAGACCACTATCAGAATAGCAAACAGTTTGGATCCTGATGAGACGCCACGTTCTGTGGCGTCTCATCTGGATCCAAACTGTTTGCAAAGGCCTTCAAAATCCGGTTCCAGCGCTCAAAGGGTTATACTGAAATCGTATGATTACTACACGAAGGTGATATCGTTATGTGTACAAGACCTGATTTATGTTATACATAAACAAGGCTGCGTATAAATTATATATATAATTATTACGCAGCCTTGTTTATGTATAACATAAATCAGGTCTTGTACATATAACGATAACACATAAATATATATTTATATTTAAAAATAAATAAATATATGCGTTATATAATTGATAACTTATATGTTATTCAGTGCTTAGTTTCTTGGTGTTAAATATATAATGTTTTGTCCGAATCGTGGATTTATCATACCTATCATAATGCCAATTCTCTGCAAGTCGCTGACATTATAACCGTTTTACTGGTTTCATCTTTTCTATTTGTTGCTTCAACATTTTCCTAATTGTTGCTTCAATATTGTCACGAATTTGTCAAATAACACGCTCCCTTGTCATTTCATACATGCACTTTTTGCCCCATTTAATTGCATTCTTCATGTTTTTTTCCTCATATTGAATCCGTCTAAGCTATAAAATATGCGTTTTCTTTGCCTTCTAATATGTGTAACATGACTCTTAAATGTTCTAATGAAGTACTTTTCTAACAACATGAACATTTGTTTTATGATATTTTCCTTCGTCTCGTTTTTGTTGACCATTAATAAGTACATATTTTTTCGATTTTTTAAAAACCTTCAACTATAGTTGATTTACAGCTTATTGTTTATGTGTTTATGTGTTTATCGCATCTTAAGAGCGCACCGACACCCGTAAGTCAGACAATATTTAGGGCAGCACTTGATGAGTCGCTCTGTGATTAGGGGGTTAATTGCATGTGCGTAAAGTGTCGTCCCTGATTAGCCTGTGCAGCCTGCACAGGCTAATCAGGGACAAAACTTTACACTTTTATGATATTTTTCGTTTATCGAAAGTCTCTTCTTAGCAAAAATCCAATTTAGGCAAAAGTGTCGTCCCTGATTGGGGCGACACTTTACGCACATGCATTAAACCCTCTTTTCACAGAGCGAGTCAGAAATGTATAGGGCAGCACTTGCTGTATTGTCCGCGCACACAAGTGAACACAACTTTACACTCTGTTCGAACGCCGAATAGCATTGCAATGTGGTCCCAATCGCATAGAATTAAGCAACAAAAGATATGCAACAGTTAAAGGATCTTTATTGATTTTACAAACATATTTTGGTATATAGATGCTGGATATATATTGCGTTTTCCCATATTTTAGCCGCGCAATGAGAAAACGGGGTTTAATGCAAATGCGTTAAGTGTCGTATCAGATTAGCAGGTGCAGTTTGCACAGGCTTATCAGGGACTACACTTTCCACTTTTATGGTCTTTTTCGTTTAAATGGAGTTTCTCCTCAGCGAGAATTCAGATAAGACGGAAAGCGTCGTTTCAGATTAGCCTGTGCGAACTGCACATGCTAATTTGGGACGACACTTAATGCACATTCATTAAGCCCCATTTTCCCAGAACGAGGCTCATTTATAGTCACGTAGTTTCGTCCACCAATCTCGTAATGCATCGTTAATTATAAGTATGAAAAGGATCCAATGCAGAAATCAACTCAGGATATTATTACTTTTATCTTTAGTATGCGGTATATGCCCCTTGAACACATTGCGATGCTTTTCGACCGGTTGTTTCATTGTCACGCTTTCAACGCTGTTGGGGTGATGTACTCGTGCACCATTGTAGCTTTACCTGTTTAAAATATATGAGCCTCGCTCTGTGAAAAGGGGTTTAATACATGTGCGTAAAGTTTCGTCCCAGATTACCCTCTGCAGTCCGCACAGGCTAATCAGGGACGACTCTTTCCCCCATAAACATGCTAAGAAGAGACTGTCTTTAAACGAAAACAATCATACAAGCGGAAAGTGTCATCGTTGATTAGCATGTGCGAATTGCACAGGTTAATCTGGGACGACACTTTACACACATGCATTTAGCCCCGTTTCCTCAAACCGCTGCTCATTTTTTTTTTTTTTTTTTTTTTAAAANTTTTTTTTTTTTTTTTTTTTTTACAGGAAATGAGTCTAAAAAAATGTATGTGTTATTCATGCTTACGACTATTTTTTCAGATTTCAAAAACGGTATTGAATTCATATTGTTGTATCATTATTTACTACTAATATTTTAGTCATTTTTTTTTAAATATGTCTGTAATATATTATTACTAAATGGTATGTTTTTAATTTTCATTTTAATTATATTGCATGTATATATCCAATTTACGGTACATATAATAATTTATATTATTTCTTTTTTGATTGAGTATTTTTTACTCTTTTTTTTACCGTTAATATAATTTATATAAGTGAATGACAATATATTTTAAAGAGCATATTACAATTTCATTTTTTATATAGCATGTATTTAAGACAAATTTATCAAAGCTATTTTAACATGCATGAACTACTGTTTATCTTGAAACCGTACTTTAGATAAAAAGCATGATTTCCATGAAATCTGATTAAGGCCAAAGTACATCTTTTTGAATCTTGATGCTTTCATGTATCCATGTTTTCTTTATCTTTTTCTTTCATCCATGCCATCGCACATCATCTTTCTGTTGTTGTTGCTCATACAAATAGCGTAAGTGAGTCGTGTTCTGAGAAAACTGGGGAAAATGCACGTGCGTAAAGTGTAATCCCAGATTAGCCTGTGCAGTCCGCACAGGCTTATCCGGGACACCACTTTCCGTCTTAACTGGATTTTCGCTAAGAAGAGACATCATTTAAACGAAAAATTCCATCAAAGCGGAAATTGTCGTCCCTGATAAGCCTGTGCGGACTGCGCAGTCTAATCTGGGGATGACAATTTACGCACAAGCATTATGCCCAGTTTTCTCGGAACACGACACAAACGATTATGTGTTATGAATACTCATTTCAAACCGACCTTTGTGCAAGTACATTCATTGCTTTCAGTTATTTTGGTCATACGAGTTTATAATGTTTTAGCTTTTCTTGGCTCCCATATTTGCACTAAAAATATGAAGCTTAATTATCGTATTTGAAGCTGAATGTATGCTTTCAAAATCAAACAATAATTTGATAAAATCTATACAACCAATCGTCAACGCCATTTTGTTTTTTTTGCCAGAACACGTTATCCCCGGTACGGAAGTGGAGACAATTCCGGAGTGCGTGCGCAACATTCACCAGAACATGGACAGCTGCTTTAAAAAGTTCAACATGAAGTCCGACATGTTCCTAATGAACATCACGCACGACAGGAATAATTTCATGGGTGACATTGCAATGGCCAAATCCCTCTGCACGTAAGTAGCCCTCACTCCACGTTCAGAAACGCGGGTTCTTTCAAACACACTCTCAGCCATTAACCTATTTATACCTAGCGTCTAGAAAAAAGGCCTTGGCAAACAGCGTAGACCCAGATGAGACGCCGCATGATGCGTCGCGTCTCATCAGGGTCTGCGCTGTTTTCTTAAAGGAATTTCTGTACGAAATATTCTAAATATAGAAATAAATATACTGGACATCCCTAATTTTGAAAATAAATTGATCCAATTTAGAAGGATGTGAGAGTCCACAAGGCATAAATGGGTTAAATTGGTCATTTTTAGACGCAAGTCCGTTACCTCCCCAGAATTCCCATGCCATTATAGTTGGTTTACTCGCTTGTACGGTTGTCCCTTGTGCACCTCATGGTGGAAATTTCCGTCTAATATCTCTGCAATATGTGAAGTTATTAGAGAGTGCGTTAGGACACATGTATTACTGTGTTTTACTATGACATTTTTAGGTATTAAACATTACACAATAAAAGGCTCAATTATTACAAATAGAAAAAAAAACATACATAAAACGAGGAATCCAAATAGTTTGATGAATGTTGATTTCAACCTACCTTGGTGTTTATCTGTCAAGAAAGATGACTACAGTCCTGATACATAAACTATAACAATTCGGTGAATCAGGACAAGTCACTACCATACCTTCACAGCAAAGGCTCTGATAATTTCTCTTTCAAAACGACAATGCACCGCCATTGTCTCTTTTAAATATGAAACTTCACAGACACATGTTCTCCTCCGCAACTCAAAGGGCGCCCTGTCAATTTACCGCCATTCTCTCAATACATACGACACTTCACACACACATTCTTTCCTCCGCAACTCGAAGGGCGCCCTGTCAATTTATCGCCATTCTCTTATATACATACGACACTTCACAGACACATTCTCTTCTCCGCAACTCAAAGGGCGCCCTGTCAATTTACCGCCATTCTCTCATATACAAACGACACTTCAGAGACACATTCTCTTCTCCACAACTCAAAGGGCGCCCCGTCAATTTACCGCCATTCTCTCATATACAAACGACACTTCACAGACACATTCTCTCCTCCACAGCTCAAAGGGTGCCCTGTCAATTTACCGCCATTCTCTCATATACATACGACACTTCACAGACACATTTACTTCTCTTCTCCCCAGCTCCAAGGGTGCCGTGTTCAATTGCATGACGCAGGTGATGGACTCGTGTAAGGCGGCCGAGAGCGTCCTGTCCTACTGGGGCCACCAGCAGTCGTCGGTCGAGGACGCCGTCAACGTCATCTGTAACGATATCCAACGTAAGTAGACGGGGCTTAATGCATGTGCGTAAAGTGTGGTCTCAGATTAGCATGTGTAGTCCATACAGGCTAATATGGAACGACACTTTCCGATTTTACTTTTTTTGTTCCACTGAAGTCTCTTCCTAGCGAAAATCCAGTTTAGGTGGAAAGTGTAGTCTCTGTAACATCATCCAACGAAAGTCGACTACTTGTGCAGTTTTAACACATACAATAATACCGAAAACATTTAAGAAAATAGTAATCCAGAGTTTGCTATGCTTGGTTTAAATGTCGTTCTATATTCATCGATAATTTATTGCGTCGTGATATTCGCTATGAAGCGAATGCAAAACTCGTCTTTTATTTGCCGTTCTGGACCAAGCTGTACAAAACCGTTCGTTAATATAGGGATTTTGCAAGACTAAAAAATGGCAGTTCATCAAAATGAGATAAAAGCCCGAATAGCGAAGGTTCTGTCAGTAAGGAAAGATAAATGTTTGTCCAAACTTTATCCATGGTTAATTTAAAATCAACGGTTAAACTTGTATACAACTGGGTTCAGATTACACAATTTACAATAGGTATAGTTCATCTCATTATTTGAACCGCGCTCTGGAAAACAGGGCTTAATGCATGTGCATAAAGTGTCGTCCCAGATCAGCTTGTGCAGTCCACACAGGCTAATCAGTGACGACACTTTCCGCTGTTATGGTATTTATTGTTTCACTGAAGTCTCTTTTAGTCCAGTTTAAGCAGAAAGTGTCTTCCCTGATTAGCCTGTGCGGACTGCAAAGGCCAATCTGGGACGACTTTTTGCGCACATGCATGAAGCCCCGTTTTCTCAGAGCGCGGATGATTTATCTTACATAATTTATATTTCGGCAGTGTACGACAAGGGGCTGCAGTGTTTTGCCAACGGGAACCCCACACTTCAGCGCTGTATCTCCGACACTGAGTCGAAGATGATGGACCTTGCCGACAAGCAGGTGAAGAAGAAACTCTCCCCAGATGCTTACTTCCGGGACTTTTGCGGGTGAGTAGCTTCTAAATCGTGACGACAAAAACAACAACATCAGCAAAAAGACAACAGCACCGCCACCACACCATCATCTTCAACATACAAATGAAAAATCCATTATCAAAATCACCACCGCCGCAATGAACAACAACAACAACAATAACACCAGCAACGAAATAAGAACAACAGCCAAACAAACCAAGAACATACTCATAGCAACGATTTGAATTCAACTTTGAAATAAACGCACTCAATTGAAATCTCTGTGTTAAAAATAAGAACAATGTTTTAACACTTTGTTTAATATCAAAGGCAGTCATCAAAAAGTCTTTTTTAAGAAAAAAATACATATTGTTTTCAAAAGTATGTATGTTTTTACATCTTGGCAATGCCCATCGACCTTTCTTTCCATCATTCAATCGTTAATTCCTTTCTTCAGTTCTTAATTCATTCATGTTTTCATTCACTGAAGGATACAATAAGGCATTCATTTTGTTATTATTTTAAATAATATTTACTTCTGTAATACAGGATCCACTTCGAACAGCTCAGATGCGAGCTTGGCGGCATAAAGCAGTCGTGCGGAAGTGACGTAATCGGCCTCAGGACGGAGTTCGAATGCCGGCTGATACAGACACACTGCAAGAACCTTCAAGTCCAGAATTACAAGGAGCTCTGCAACGAGAACACGTTCGCAAAGAATCAACGTGGTAGCGGTACAACCGGTAATAGCAACGTCGGAACCAATACCGGGAACGGCAATGCCGGGCAGACTGGCGTGAACAACGGGGGAGCCAGATCCACTTCCGGCTCAATATTCGCTTTCCTCATGAGCGCTATCGCTGCTGTTGCATTGTTGTTATAGTTTACATGCGCCTACAATTGTCGCTTTTTATGCACATGCGCGATTAAATTTTTATCATTGAAGTTAGTAATTTGAAATCCTAGACTGTTTGTTTATTATTTTCAATGCTGTGCTATACATACTTAATTACTCAATATGGAAAAAAAATATACAAATTTTGTAAGAAAAAATTATCACTTAAAGTTGTTTTGTATCATGTTTTGTTTTTATTTTTTACTCTTAGAAAGACTTTAGGAGTGTTAAATTACAATGCTAGTAACGAAATTGCGTTTCTACAGTTTATTTGTTTAAGTAAGTTAAGGTCAATATAACGGCAATTTCATATCACTTTAATGTATTAAATTGTTGGTTAGTTTTCGCTGTAAGCAGGTCTTAGCGAACGTATTTATTAAAAATATATTTAACTATTTAATAATTTATTGAGTTTTATTTAATCGTACATAGTTAATGTTGTAAACTTGAGGGTTCCCTTTGTTATTTTATTTTTTAACTATTAAACACAGTATTTATATTATGTCAGCTTTCCCATTTTGGAATGATGTCGTAACGAGTCAATATCATAATGCACAAACATAGCAATATCAAATGAATTATCTGAAAATTAATTATTCCTTTTACCGAAGGTTCAAAAAAGAATAACATGCACGCACGCTCATTGACAATTGAAATATCAAGATGTATATACTTTGTGTATTTTCTGAATAAATTTCTGATATATGTTTCCTATCAGTATACGACGCACGCTTAACTGCATGCATATGTATGATTGACCTAAATAGTGCATAATCTACTGACAACACTGATTCTGAAACATATAGCTTACAAGAATGATTTCAGAGTTAAGAATTATATACGTAAATAGTATTAAAATTCGTTTACTTATTACTTGTTGCATGCATATTATTGCAGTACACTCAATATTTTGTAAAACTGAAATTAATAAATACTTTAACATCAAGTTGGTCTTATTCGTATCACTCTATCTGTCGTGTTCTGAGAAAACTGGGCATAATGCTTGTGCGTAAATTGTCATCCCAGATTAGCCTGTGCAGTCCGCACAGGCTAACCAGGGACGACAATTTCCGCGTTTATGGAATTTTTCGTTTAAATGATTTCTCTTCTTAGCGAAAATCCAGTTTAGGCGGTAAGTGTAGTCCCGGATTTGCCTGTGCGGACTGCACAGGCTAATCTGGGATGACACTTTATGCACATGCATTTTGTCCAGTTATCCCAGAACTCGACTCATATATGTATATATAAGCTTAACTACCCGCGTCTGAGCCTATATAAGATGCGGACCCGGAGTTTGCCTCAGCACGATAACCTTATAAATTTACTAGACTCACGAAATAGAATGATAGAGTTCCATATCCAACTATTGAGCTTTTACTGGAACGTATTCAAGTTTGATGTGGTCTTTTGATGTGAGAGGAACCTGGAGTACGCGGAGGAATTGTGTTCACTTACCAAACCCACGTGCTCAGGAATCGAACCCGGGTCGCCTAGATGGGAAGCGTGTTTAGCAACCACTGCGATACCCGAACACAGGTATTCTTTAGCAATCACTGCGATACCCGAACACATGTATTCTTAAGCAACCACTGCGATACCCGAACACATGTATTCTTTAGCAACCACTGCGATACCCGAACACATGTATTCTTTAGCAATCACTGCGAAACCCGAACACATGTATTCTTTAGCAACCACTGCGATACCCGAACACATGTATTCTCTAGCAACCACTGCGATACCCGAACACATGTATTCTTAAGCAATCACTGCGATACCCGAACACATGTATTCTTTAGCAACCACTGCGATACCCGAACACATGTATGCTTTAGCAACCACTGCGATACCCGAACACATGTATTCTTTAGCAATCACTGCGATAATTACCAAACTCCTACGCTGCGGTACCGAAATAGTTATATGTGTCGTGTTCTGAGAAAACTGGGCATAATGCTTGTGAGTAAATTGTCATCCCAGATTAGCCTGTGGAGTTCGCACAGGCTAATCAGGGACGACAATTTCCGCTTAAATGGAATTTTTCGTTTAAATGATGTCTCTTTTTGGCGAAAATCCTGTTAAGGCGGAAAGTGTCGCCCCTGATTAGCCCGTGCGGACTGCACAGGCTAATCTGGGACGACACTTTACGCACATACATTACGCCCAGTTTTCTCAGAACACGACACATATTATTCATGATCTCTTGGGATGTTGTTTTTGATGCGAAATAAATCACTTTCTGAAAGAATTGCCGAACACAAAGTAATCAGCCAATTGATAAATCTTAACTTATTTTCACCAACATGAATTTTAATATATTAATTTGATAGTGTAAATATAAAATGTTTATATTCGTGATGCTACTTATAATTTGAGCTCAATATCTTACGCACAGCCTGAAAAACGCGCTTATTTTAAAGACCCATTAATACTAAAAAATCAACAGAAATTTTGTTAAGTATTTCGTAAAATAACTTTACCCAATAAAAAAATCAATGTTCCTTAGGCCAAAAAAAAATAGGTCCGTTTCCGGTCTCCTTGGAAAAAAAAACAGGGTCGGTAGGTAGGGATTTTTTTTTTTGTCTTACGGGTTCTAGACTGGAGAAATGAACCGAAATAAACGAAAATGAACACATTTTTTATTTTTTTTTGGCGACCCCAATAAAAAGTTGAGGGTCGGCGCCGATTCTGGAGACACGGTCGGGCGACCGGAAACGGACCTATTTTTTTTTTGGCCTTATAGCAATAGCCAACATTTCGAAGCCAGATGTGGTCTGGTAATATAGATGTTTGTAGATATAAAATGCAAGTTTTTATTTTTTCGTGTCACAATAAATTCCATTTTAATTTCCCGCACTGATATCTATTCATACGACACATGAACACTAACATGGTACCATTTAGTGTTCTTGTGTCGTATGAATAGATATATTTGCGGGAAATTAAAATGGAATTAATTGTGTCACAAAAAAATAAAAACGTGCATTTTATTTCTACAAAAACATCTATGATACTAGACCACAGCTGGCGTTGACATTTAGGAATTTGCTATATGGAACATTGAACTTTTTTTTTTTAACTTTATTTTACGAAATATTGTACGAATTTTTTGTTGATTATGAGTAGTAATGGGGCTTTAAGGAATTGTCGGAAATCATAATACATATTAATCATGTTACTTAACATGTGCGCATGGTATTACGCAGTATCTTACTGATGCGAATACAATCATGTCAATAAGTATACATTGCAAACCACAACACTCTTATATTCCTCAAAACTATTCATATTTTTAACCCATTTATGCCTAGTGGACTCTCCCATCCTTCTAAATTGGATCAATTTATTTCCAAAATTAGGGGTGTCAAGTACATTTTTTTCTATATTTAGAATATTTCTTACAGAAATTCCTTTAAGCAAACAGCGCAGACCCTGATGAGACGCCGCATGATGCGGCGTCTCATCTGGGTCTACGCTGTTTGCCAAGGCCTTTTTTCTAGACGTCAGGAATAAATGGGTTAATTTCTTAAATCCTGGTGTCAGTTTGGTGCTCTTACAGTTCAGTTTTGGTTGAAGAAGATAAATGAGCCGCGCTCTGGGAAAACCGGGCTTCCTGCATGTGCTTAAAGTATTGTCCCAGATTAGCCTGTTCCGTCCGCACAGGCTCATAAGGGACGACACCTTCCGCTTTTATGGGATATTTCCTTGTAAAGGAATTCTTTTCTAAATGAAAATCCAGTCTACGCGGAAAGTATAAACACAGTTTAGCCTGTACAAACTGCACAGGCTAATAACATGTGACTAGACACAATTTTATCATGAAAATAGTATAACATGCATGCCTGCACATTCCGAAGTATGGGCTGTATTATATTATGTATGCCGCAGAGGCATACGTCAAGTGAATGATTTACATTTTAATATTTATATGTTACGATAAAACAAAACGGATGCAAACGTGTTGTTTGTTTTTTTTTCTGAAAATTTCATTCAAATGGGTATTTGTTATCAAATAAATTAATTTGCAGTGTCTTTTGCTACACAAATAAACTTTAAAGGTCAGTACTTCCATTACTGCACGTACTTAAAACGAAATATCCGGTCGAAGACGTTTTAAGGAACCTTATATTAAGATTATGGTACATGCCATATACAGTGGGGTCACCGTTCGTGTTCCAATATTTACCGATTAACCGTTTATATTATTAAGATTAAAACGCGATTATTAGCAATTGTAAGCATTGGAAACGTAGTGCGCATGCGTAGCGATGACAATCGATGAAAAGGCGTGGCTTTGATAAATGTAAACTCTTAAGCTTATTAAAATGCTGACTGTAGTATTATGACACCGCCCCATGATCATGTGACCTTAAATAGAAATTATTAGGGGAAATTTATCTCCGCCCTCTTACGGCGTTGATAAATTCAATGTCCATGATAAATTAATAAGGAAGGTGTTCATCACTGGGAAATGGAAAACGTGTCGTGCACATCTGGACCTTATGATGAAGACACATTTAAAGTGTTTATTAAATCACTTGAAAAAAATGGAAGTAGCTGCGCCAACTTGCAAAATGATATGCTGTTTTCATAACATGGGAAATACGTTTGACATGCACATAACACAGGCATGTGCGAATAAAGAGCAAGAGAAAAGCTGGCTTACATTTCAACACTTAATGGTGCTGACATATTTGAAGTTTAAATTTAATCTCTTTACAAGTTTGGAATTTGTTTGCTTCTCAACAGTATAATTTTTAATGCAGTCAAATCGACCAACAAACCGATCGACCCATCTTCGTTTGCCGATGTTTAACATGTTTCAATAAGTCTTACCTTAAAGCCCCATTACTACTCAAAATCAACGAAAATGTTGAACAATATATATACACAATTAATTCCATTTTAATTTATCGCAAATATATCTACTCATACGACACAAGAACACTAAAATGGTACCATGTTGTAGTTCATATGTCGTATGAATAGATATCAGTGCGGGAAATTAAAATGGATTTAATTGTGTCACAAAAAAATAAAAACGTGCATTTTATATCTACAAACATCTATGTTATCAGACCACATCTGGCGTTGAAATTTCGGAAATTGCTATATAGAATACTGATTTTTAAATTTCTATCTTTATTTTACGACATATTGTACGAAATGTTCGTTTATTTTTAGTAGTAATGGGTCTTTAAAGCGGGACTGTACGATTTTGTCAAATATTTATGATTTTTTTTTAAATGTGTTAAAAATTAGTATACATATATTTCAATATAAATTAAAATAAAAGTTAAGAAGAACATGTGTCGAAAAATGCGAAATAAGCCAGATATTTAAATCTGAAATCTTAAATGACTGGAAGTCAAATAAGCCAGCATATATATAATACATGTACAATGTGAATCTAAATTTAGTTTTAGTGCAGATTCGTTCATACGACACAAAGACACAATTTTGTTTCCTTACAAATACGAGTAAAAGTGTCGGCATCGGCTTTAACCAGCGCTAACTTGTCTTTGCTGCATTTTATGAAATTCGTCTTCAAAGTATAATTTTTATTGCCTATTTTGTGTCATCGTAACATAATTTAATCAATATATTAAATTTTTTCACATGTAAAAATCGTACAGTCCCGCTTTAAATGCGGCAAATTGTTGTTCAAGTGCGAACTCTCGGATTAAATCACATGCAAGCATAAAAGCATTCTTCAGCTGAAAACATCTAGTACGGGTTGTTCACGGTCAATACTGATTTCAAATAATATACACCGGGGTAATAGATATCTTTTAAAGAATATTATGCTGTTAACCCATTTATGCCTAGCGTCTATAAAAAAAGGCCCTGGCAAACAGCGTAGACCCAGATGAGACGCCGCATGATGCGGCGTCTCATCAGGTTCTGCGCTGTTTGCCTAAAGGAATTTCTGTACGAAATATTCTGAATATAGAAGTAAATATACTAGAAATCCCTTATATTGGAAATAAATTGATCCAATTTAGAAGGATGGGAGAGTCCACTAGGCATATATGGGTTAAATATGTGTTCTGTATTTAAGATAAGTTCAAAGTAAGACGCACGAACTATCTATAAAATACTGTATTTTTCGTGTTCTTTGACAATTTTATACTTAAGATTTCAAGGTTGTAGGGCGCAATACATATAGAGATTTTCATTTTTGACGATATATATTATATTTTTTTTTTGTGCAAAATGTGCACAACAGTTACTTTTATTAAGTAACACTTTACACATTCATTTGTTCATTCCAGAATAAATGACTGGTACATGTTTTTTATGATGTCGAGGAACAGTTTTGAATTGTAATTGAATACATATAAGGTAAAGACATTAACTTGCAATTTTTTAATGTAAGTCAGTCTATAAACAAGTTCGTAAAAACAAACACAACGACTTACCATAAAACATAGCAAACACTGAGCATGGCAATGTTTATACAAGTGAAAATAGATCGCGAATTTAAACGCCCACTTAACAACGTTCTTTATTTAAAAGAAAATTTGAAATCTGATAAATTAAAAAAATACATTCAGTCATATATATATACACACAT